>JBAMJV010009403.1:0-68772 GCA_037951105.1 Echinarachnius parma
GTAAAGTATTCAAACAAAGTCTCCGTAATCTCATGGCAAACTTAATATCTAAACTAAATTACCAATATTATGGTTCTTCTTGTTGAGCCCTCTCCTTTGGAATCTATAAACCAGGCCAAGTTGCCGGGTGAACAGACATCACCTGATAAACTATGACCCTGACATCAGTACGAGTGATGGGTCTTATTATCGATGTTTGTAGAAGGCTTATTCGGTTTTAAACGAGTTGTTTTCATTTCGGTCTGCTTAAAGAGAAACGCCGGGCTGACTGATCGACTCCAATCAGACTTTGTTTGAATATTAAATAATATATATTGTTTAGAGTTAAAATCAAAAGAATTGTCGGTGTGGGTGATTAAATGGCGTATAATATTGTTATTTGGCTCGTTTCATCAGTATGCAAATAATTATGTGAGGAGGTAATGCTATCAATTACTTTTTCATTCCTTTCTGCATTAAAAGATAATATTTGGCAGCCTGACGGGCTCAGACCTGAACATGACCCAAGAGAACCTGTGCAATGTTTGAATATTTCATCATAATGGGTCCATGGTATCATAGAAGTTTTAGAACAGGAACATATCCATTACAATTCTTTGCTCTCAACTTTGAATTTGGCCTCCCTTTTTACTAATGACTTAAGTTACTTTATGAAAGGACGTTAATATAATTATATTGAATAACACCGGCGTAGATCCGTTTTGAGAAGTGGGGGATGATGCGCGAAGCGCCCGAGGGAGGGGGGGGGGGGGGGGGTTGTAGGAGGGTTATCCCCCTCCAACGCTCGGGAGATTCTGCAATTTTTCATTTGACATTATGCAATCTGGTACATACTTTGGAAGGAAATATGATAAGCTAGATTTAAAAAAAAACATGACGTAAATTCTACCCCACTGATCAGACCGAAATACATTGACGCATACACATAACAGGGCGTCAACAGCTTCTCAAAAGTGGGGGTGGGGGATTGGAAGGAAGCGAAGCGAACGAGTGGGGGATGGTATGGAAGGGGGTTTCCCCTCCACCGTAGGGAGCTTTTGCATTGTTTGACTCTGTGAGCCATACCGTATGGGATACTTGATTATGCAACATTGTCTTCTTTATCAAAGGGAGAGCAGTCATGCGTTTCTTTTTCTATGGGAGGCCTTGGGGCGAGAATGTCCCAGTGTTCAGAGGATCGCTGGATACGAAAAAGTAGCAAATTTAGGAAACGACATTGTCTCAGAAAAATGGCACTAGGATCCAAACGCCTTACCCAAAATCAATGCTTATGGTATCATTTTGTTGGAAAAAGAATGTTCTACCCAATCAAATAAAAAAACAATGACATTTGGTAGATGATGTTGATAAAATTAACGATCCTAGGTGTTGCATTCTTTCTGAGACACCCTGTATTGTAATTAATATTATGATAATTTGTAGTATTTATGTTATGATTATTATGATTATTATTAATTTATTTGTTAATATTATGAGTATTATTCATCTATTTTTTTATTATATTGATCATTATCATCATTATTAATATTATTGTTGTAATTATGCATTTTATAAAGATTAAACTTTGAAAAAGTGGGTGGATGTTTGTGCAGGCCCCCCCCCCCCCTCGATCAAAAAGTGTGTGTGTGTGGGGGGGGGGGGGGAATTATCTACGCCCGTGTTGGATAATGTATCATTGTGTTACAACATTATAATCATATCTGTAACTTATGAATAAACCATGCGTTTTGTCATTTCAGAAGATTTGTAGTATGTACATTATTCAAATCATTTTAAAGTACCCGATCCTATCCTTATAAGTTTACATACAGTATTACGCTTTTGCCATTCCTAACGATGCAACCTAGTGTTTATCATTTGGGAATGGATTCCACACGTTGTGACAAATATGTGTATGCTTTAAAGGCAATTCAGACCGGTATATCCGATGCGCGAATCCATATTGCGCACTTTTACGCACGGTACGTAATCCCCCTTTGATCAGTTATAAGTTGCGACCGCAAACTGTCCCAGTTCACGAACGACCGAGTCGAAAATGCATCGCGTTCGGAATGTTTGTTTACCAAGAAGGTACTCCTTGTCAGAGATTTTTACAAGCGAAAGTAGTTACGCAACACGCTCAACCGACGGTCAACAAAGTGCCGCTGCGATTTTATCAACGCTGTATTGCCTCAGGGGATAGCTCGAGCAATGTACAGTTTATCGCTTGGTACATAATAGCTACCAGCTGTGTGCTGCATGCAATTTCAAATGAAGGCCCGTGTTCAGATTTCCGAAGCACCGCTCTAAATCGATCCAACACACATCGTGAGTTTACCTCGGGAGATTACGGTGGAGTGCGAGTTGGATTTTGCTGACTACCCATTTTAACCCATGCATATTTGCCTTTAATGTCAAAGTGGGATTGTAGCACTGGCAATAAACAACATTTCGAGTATAGACTAATGGTATCGATGGTAACGATGTAATTGGTATTACCGCTGCTATTGCTGCTGCTGCTGATGATGATAATAGTAATGGTAATGATGGTTGTGGTGATAGGTAAAGGATGAGGATACCTTGCTTCCCCCAAAAAGAGTTATTCCATATCCCGTTCAAGAGAGCACTGTAAGCCAGGTGACTCATACGCATGGGGAACCCCTACTAACATTTCCTGTGGGAGCCTGATATATCGTTGAGGGGTCGTTGCTGTTTATTGGGGATAACACGAGTGAATGAATCACAGATCTCCGACCATGGTAGTAGGTCTATGCTACGACGTGACTATCAACATACAGTATGTATACTAGTACTTGATATGATAAACCGTCTCCATGGTCTATGCCATCAATTTGGGGCAAGTAGTTATCTCGGGTTGTTCGCTTAATTGGTACGATTCAGGCTGAAAGCATTATTGGGATTCAGAGGATTATAGGTGCCGAACATGAAGCGTGCATGGTCAAGTATCAGTTTATAGTAAAAGGAAATCGTCAGATTTAACCACTCAATTCAAGGGATACGCAACTATTAGACTTCAAATTAGACTGGGAAATTAGACTATAATAACGTGTATGGGCACACGCCATTTAGGATTAATGCAATACCGTATACATGCTGATTGGAGGATGGGAAGGCCACAGCGAGGCCACATCAGCATCGGGCCCCAGAACGAATGATGTACATCTACCGTAGACATCGTAAGGATTGAAATCAGTAAGTACGCATGATAACAATAAGTTTGGTTACAGCGGTTACATACACTAGTCACTGCTAGATATGAGAGAATTACGAATAACCATTATTTTCTTACCATACAAATATTTCAGAAAACATCACTACAAGACCTAAAACGTGGCCGAGTGGGGTTGAGAGGAAGGAGAGAGGTAGGGTAGGGAGGGGGGGGGGGGGACGGGGGGGGGGGGGGGGGGCTGGGGTGATTTAATTAAGAAAACGTACAAACTTCCACTCGTCCAGTATGTAGTTTAGTATCATAGTCAGAGTAAGTGGAGAAACATAGTGTAGCTCGCATAGCGATCACGAGACAGAAAAGCGTATGATTAAAACACAAATATAGTACACTTGATTGATATATTAATAATTAAACAGCCTATTTATGTTTGTGTTCATGTTATATACGTTGATGAAAACTGTAATCTAGTTCCCTAGAACTCCATATATCATTAAAATTGTCCCAGTTGTATGTAAAAGGTGAAGTTTCCCCAAGTACTAATGTGGATTGAATCGAAGGAGAACAATTTTAAAAGCCCAATAGTGAAAGTTTGAGCAAATTTGGATTTTCAATTCAAAAGTTATGATTTTGTTATTTTTGTTTACCACCCTCTCCAGATAGCAATTTGCCAATATATGTGATACCACAGTTGAACAACCTTCCACTGACTCTGTACATATATTTTCATATTTGTGCATTCTTCGTGGATTGTACTGGACCAGTTGAGAAAGTTTTACCTTAAAGGCATGCACATTTACCTCAGTCTTCTCTAACATATCTCAGAATATTGCGGGACGATGCTTTTTTCATGAAAAGTGACATTTTGTGATGTTTTGTTGTACACTTCCAGTGGGAGTTGTTCCTCTGTGACATCACAGATTTTGGCAAAGCGCCGACTACGAGGACAGGAAACAAGATCTTAATGAAAACTTTGAAAAATCATAATTCTTGATTGGATTATCAAAATCTGCTAAAACTTTCGCTATTGGGTATCTAAAATTGTTTCCTTTTCACTATGATGTGTTGAGATGACGATTCAGGTCTTTACGTCAGGGTGACTCCAATTGTAAATCTATATCGTTTATTTCATCAGTCTACTCGTGAACAATACTTTTGATGGCAATTTATGAAAATGCTTATTCAGTTATGTAACCATTGAATTGCAGTTAAAGGGAGATAATGAAAAATTGAGTGTCAAATTCGAAAGAGCATACAATTTTAATTACAGAATAAACTTTATTTGACCAACATTGCTTCAGAAATGGCTGAAATATCCATAAACATAACCATTTGTAATAATTGTGGGTCCCCACAATGTTTACATTTTAGGTATTTGTTTTAGAGGTCAACAAATTTGAATTATAGTTAGAAATCAAATAAAACAACAACAACAATACAATACATAATTGTAAAAAAACAAAGAAATACATAACAAATTATCACAATAGAAAACATAAGGAATGACCTGGCTCTTCCAAATTTGTTGGTTGTATTATTATTTCAAATGGTCTATAGACCATATTATGTGACTCCCCAGCCCAAAACCCACAAAAGTCGCTGGATATGTTTGTGTGCTATGAGCCAATATGTGTACATTATGCCAAAAAATTAAAATGTTGAACTTTACTTTATCTGAAAGTATAATCTTTCACCTATTAACAGTAACAATTTAGAGTCTTAAATGAAAGCCAAGGTTGAGTTATATACAGTTTTCTAGACCATGTTTTTTCGGAGTGACTCAAGTTTTTATCAACAATCTTATTGCAGAACGCTGCGAGACAATAGCCCTTCGCACTGCGCGCCTGAGTGACCATGGTGACCCTAATCTTTAGAGCCACTTTTCTCATTATTCTGTAAAACTAGCCCTGTTCACTTTGCTACTTTTAATCGCTTTTTTGAATATGTTATACTGGTCCATATTTAATGTATTATGTAGCATATTAAAGCTTATAGTCTACTCGTTCAAGCTATGTAAAAATGTTTAAACCTATTCTGGTATAAATATTAATGTTATCACCTTATTTGCATAAATTAGTCGGGCGTCCGTTAATGATACACTGCAATGTGTGACCAGGCCTTAACGTACGTGTCACTATGGGTAACGTAAGTTACATTTAGTGTTTTTCGGCCACCATGTTGGCCTTGAAATTGGTTACTCGGCTGACCCTGAACCACAAATAAATGACGTACACGAATGTAATGTCAATTTAGATAATAATAAATCATATTATACACACATTTATGGATGCATGGTAATGTATGTTACATCACGTACGTTACATCTTTGCATTCTTTCGGTTAAATTGGCAACATTGAGTTGAACTTAGTTCTCATTTTCGCGCAATAACGATCTACTTCATTGGCCTCATACTTCAGAATAGTCATTGATATTACAGTGGTTACGTATTTTTGAAATCGTAGTAACGTATGTTTCACATCTTAAATCTACCTTTTTATGCTGTATGTTATATTTTGAATGCTGTTTCATATGTTCCCAGTCACATTTGTTTTGTATCTTGATGTTCGAACATGTTTTTATTTGTATACACCAGTGCTGTAGTCGAGTCCACCCTGTCCGAGTCCGAGCCCGAGTCCCTGGAGTCCGAGTCGAGTCCGAGTCCGAGTCCCGAACATCCGAGTCCCGAGTCCCGGACATCCGAGTCCGAGTCCGAGTCCCAATGGGAAAATCTTAAATTGCAATTATTGTTATGTCACATCAGTTCCACTATGATAAATGCCTTACAGTGAACTCTCTATAACATAAATAGTTGTCTGGTTCATTGTAAACTTCCATTTGTCAGATATATTTTAACTCTTCTTACTACAACAGTTATCTTCATAATAGACACCATCAAAGAAATGACAAAGAGTTATCTGCAGAAATGATTTTGGGCAATGTCGAGGGTTGTTATTACAGAGTATGAGACAAATTCAATTATTGATGTCTATGCAGGATAACAAGTTCATAAAAAGTGTGACAGACGGGACAAGAATTTAGTTGATCTTTGTCACCCTTAAATTTCCCAAAAATACAGTGGATAAGGAACTGCTGCATATCTTTTCCTAAGGTTCACTGTCAAATGGATTAATGGGATATAACTTTATGTGCAAACAGTCAAGTTGCTGAAAAGTAATAATTTTTGAAGTTAAGCATGAAATTCAGCAATTTTTTAATCCTTTTAAGATCACAATTTTTAGCAAAAAATATCAAATATCTGAAAATTCACGTTTTGTGCTATAAACTGTCAGTTATGAACAGATGAGCAAGATATCATCCTAAGAAGCAATGAAGAGCAATCACTGTCAAGAACCAATTGGAAAGAAAAGAAATACTGATTAATAGCGTAATTCAAATTTATCATGGGGGGGGGGGGGGGGGGGGGCGCTACATAATTGACTGAAACTGAAGGGACCGGTGCGATACTTGAACATTATATTTCTTGCAAATTGGTGTGAATTATTCAGTCGCAGGCATCTATCATGACCTGATTGAAGTTTGAAATTGAACTATGATTTTGTTATCAGATTGGATGGTTATATACTGCAATACAGGGTGGCCCCCAAAAAACGGAACGGGGCACTTCCCAAAATATAGTAATAACATGATATGTCCATAGGATATGGTATCTTTTCCAATGAAAAACGATACTTAGAACAGTCATTTTGGTCGAGTAGTTTTTGTTTTAGGGCGCGCTGAGTGACACCATGTCAGGTTCCCATTCTTGTCAATTTTTACCAAGTCAGTGCCTGATAAATCGCACTTACTGCTCGTCATATCATCAAACAACCATGCCAATTCTCGCAGCACACAGCTGAATGCACACTAACAATAGCGCGCGTATTGCACGTTGTTCAATTTAAGTCGCATCATTATCAGGCTTTCGTAAATTAATTCACGTTCTGGCCGTAATACTTGACCGTGTCTTACGTGTTTCAAAACATAAAACGACTAATCTCAACGTCTATTTAGGCATATAATAGCTTGCTGAGGCGATGTTACGATCATTTTCCAGAATGCCACACTCAAGTGCCGAGCAAGGTACGCCAGAACAACGGGTTTGTTTTTGCTTGCGCTGGGGTAATTTTATGAACTATAAATAAACGTGGGAAAACGGAAAAAATGCCGGTCTCGTTGCCGGTCTCGGCCCGATTTTCGCCCGAGTCACGAGTCACCATTGGTCGAGTCCGAGTCCGAGACCGAGTCTTTGTGGCTCGAGTCCGAGTCCGAGTCCGAGTCCCGAGAAATACGGACTCAAGACCGGTCTCGGGTCCGAGTCCGGACTCAAGTCCTACAGCACTGGTATACACTATCCTCTTTGTTAAATAAACAAGATAAATGTACAGATGTCAGCATCTAAGCATATTATATTATCTAGTATAATAACTGTAACGTATATTTCATTGGATTTGGCAACACATTTGCAATGGGCATCACAATTACAAATGAAGTGGGATCATCAAAACTTGTATACATTTTATGGAAATTTGTGCTGCTGTCATTAAACCGCACTCGTTTTGCTTCTGTGTACTCTTATATCTGTACACAACTTGAACAACTGAAAATTTTGTCTTGGTGACACGGGGTAGGTGACTCGGCCATATTCTATCCCCTGTCATTTGCTTATTTCATATTAAATCGCTTTAAAATTATGGTAACTTTTACGAGAAGGACCCTCATTATCAAATAAAAGGACAATTTTGCTGGTGTAAAGTTAAATCTCTTCACTAGGAGAGCAGGATCAATGGCGAAACAATATTTCACCAATTGTGCCGAGATAGTGGTTGTGACCCATTTACACCGTTAAAAATATATTAATTAAAGGACAATGAAATCCTGACAGATTGTTGTATGCACTATACGACACTGAATAGGATGAATAGTCCCTGAAAATTTGGCACAATCGGTCAAGAAATAAGAGAACTATGGCTCTTTTGAAAAGAGACATCTATCTATATGAGTGACTAAAATTGTTTTAGGGCGCGCTGAGTGACACCATGTCAGGTTCCCATTCTTGTCAATTTTTACCAAGTCAGTGCCTGATAAATCGCACTTACTGCTCGTCATATCATCAAACAACCATGCCAATTCTCGCAACACACAGCTGAATGCACACTAACAATAGCGCGCGTATTGCACGTTGTTCAATTTTAGTCGCATCATTATCAGGCTTTCGTAAATTAATTCACGTTCTGGCCGTAATACTTGACCGTGTCTTACGTGTTTCAAAACATAAAACGACTAATCTCAACGTCTATTTAGGCATATAATAGCTTGCTGAGGCGATGTTACGATCATTTTCCAGAATGCCACACTCAAGCGCCGAGCAAGGTACGCCAGAACAACGGGTTTGTTTTTGCTTGCGCTGGGGTAATTTTATGAACTATAAATAAACGTGGGAAAACGGAAAAAATGCCGGTCTCGTTGCCGGTCTCGGCCCGATTTTCGCCCGAGTCACGAGTCACCATTGGTCGAGTCCGAGTCCGAGACCGAGTCTTTGTGGCTCGAGTCCGAGTCCGAGTCCGAGTCCCGAGAAATACGGACTCAAGACCGGTCTCGAGTCCGAGTCCGGACTCAAGTCCTACAGCACTGGTATACACTATCCTCTTTGTTAAATAAACAAGATAAATGTACAGATGTCAGCATCTAAGCATATTATATTATCTAGTATAATAACTGTAACGTATATTTCATTGGATTTGGCAACACATTTGCAATGGGCATCACAATTACAAATGAAGTGGGATCATCAAAACTTGTATACATTTTATGGAAATTTGTGCTGTTGTCATTAAACCGCACTCGTTTTGCTTCTGTGTACTCTTATATCTGTACACAACTTGAACAACTGAAAATTTTGTCTTGGTGACACGGGGTAGGTGACTCGGCCATATTCTATCCCCTGTCATTTGCTTATTTCATATTAAATCGCTTTAAAATTATGGTAACTTTTACGAGAAGGACCCTCATTATCAAATAAAAGGACAATTTTGCTGGTGTAAAGTTAAATCTCTTCACTAGGAGAGCAGGATCAATGGCGAAACAATATTTCACCAATTGTGCCGAGATAGTGGTTGTGACCCATTTACACCGTTAAAAATATATTAATTAAAGGACAATGAAATCCTGACAGATTGTTGTATGCACTATACGACACTGAATAGGATGAATAGTCCCTGAAAATTTGGCACAATCGGTCAAGAAATAAGAGAACTATGGCTCTTTTGAAAAGAGCCATCTATCTATATGAGTGACTAAAATTGGCAACGCACTCTTCCAACGTTGTGGACTACTCCTTATACATAATGTACACAAAATTTCAATTTTGTTCAATTTTCTCAATATTTATGTTTACCCTTCGTTTGAGTTTAACATATGTTTTGTAGAATGCCTTTATACATAACATTATCATAAGTTGGGGGAATGCAAAAGTGTGACTATGAAGAAAACTGTAAAAATGGGAATATTTTTGCACTTAACATAATTATGGGGAGTAGTCCACACACTTATCAGAATGCGTTGCCAATTTGAGTTCCCCATAGGACTAAATGGACATCTCAAAGAGACATAGTTTTCTTGTTTCTTGCCCAATTATGCTCTAACTTTCAGAGATTATTCTTCCTAATCGCTTCAAGTCTATGAAAGCAACATTTTGCTTGGATTTCATTGTCCTTTAAGTAAAATTATGGGGTGTGTTGCAAAAGGATTCTAAGTAAAACTTTACTCTTAGGTTTGATCTAACAATTATGGAGAGCCGTTAGTTTCTGTATAAAATTGTTGATATATTTTTGGGGGGCATAAAAGTTTGATAAAATCAATTAGATTTTTTTTCTCAGTGAGCCTTGAAATAATCGATGTATTGTGTTGGTTGGAGTTCTTAGATGCCTGTATTGTTTTGCTTTCCATTTGGCCCCGTTTCGAAACACTTTTGCAATTGTTGTAAGTATTGATATGTGTCAAATTATTGTAAAGACCATGGCGACAGCTGCAATGCTCAATGCTAATTGACTGTTGACCTTTAGTTACTATAATTGGATAATTCCAACAATTGCAAGAGTTTTATGAAACGGTCCACAGTGTTGTTATTCCAAGGCAACACAAGGCATTCCATTATTGGTATGTCCAACTTAGTTAGAATTAAGCTCAACTAAAGATCTTTGTGAAACAACTTCTATGTTATACCGTATGTGAGGTATCCACCATCCACAAGGTATCCAAAGCGACGAATGTTTGGTATAATGTATAGTTCTGTAATCTGATATGTCCTCTTAGTATCGTGTGAACATTTCGCTTTAAATGGATGTTTTACGGCCGAGTAATGAGCGAAAATTAAAAGTCATATATTATGCTTACTCATTGCTCTGACTTTATACACAGTTATGACTATCCAGTGGATATCTAAAAATCTGAACACTTCAATCGTTCATATCCTTCTACCAAAAGGGAAAAAATGTTCCATGTTCTATTGGTAATACCAATATATGAGAGAGCGACTAGATTGTTAGTGAAGCTTTGTGGATATGGGCTATGTTAACTGATTCCTTTTAGTTCAACCAGTAATTTGTATTCCCTTGTAATAATTTGGAAAATATAATCACATGATTATATTCTTCGTAATGCAGTTTTCTTATCCACGCTGCCTTTCTTACTTAATACATACTTCTGTAACTTGCATAATCAATTTCGTCACGAGTTTGAGTAGCGTCGGTAAGCATCGTGACAGGTGCTTGAATTATATCTTTACTTCTTGAAAATTAAAAAAGAAAGTCGACATAACAATATCAATGTACGTGATTATCATAACAATGCTTTTCTATTGCTTCAGACTGATCAAGTTTCCATGAATTCCATTCTGTGTAATAGAACGCTGGTTAATGGTTAACGTGCAGAAGAGAAGTTAACAAATAATATTGACCTATGCGCAGGTTAATTGTTTGCACAAATTGGAGGATATGTTTAAAGCGATATGATTGGCAAATATCGAAGAATAAATGGTAAAGCACGTAGGCCTATTATTTGTATTTTAAGTGAGTGTCCGCATTTAACAATCGTCTGAACAGTTTCCAGTAGACGGATAAGGATGCATGTAACACAAACATACAACTTCAGATCGAACAACCCTGTAATTTGGATTTTACGAATGAAACACGAATGTAAAGAAATCATTCCTTCATCGAACTATGTATCGGCCAATAAGTGTGTTTAACTGATTTAGCATATCATTGCAACAATATTGTACTTATGTTTGGAAAGGTTTTGTAAAGCCAACATTCTCTATAAAGGGTTCTAGTAACTTTGTTCACATGTGCAATAAGTGATGAGTGGTTGATACAATGTAAATTGCTGTTATCTGATATGTCCACCGGGTATTGTGTCAACATTTCAAGTTAAATGTACGTTATATGGCCAAATAATGAGCAAAAATGCAAAGTGATATTCACTAACTAATTGCACTCCCTTTGTACACGGTTCTGACGATCCAGTGGATATTTTGACATCTGAACACTTCAATCGCAAATATATTTTTAACGAAAGGGAAATTTGAAGAAGAAAAAACAGAAACCGGTCCCATGTTTTTTTGTTAATAAGAATACAACAAGGTATGAGGGAACCACTAGAATTCCAATTGGATTTTGAGGATTTGGACAATGTTACTAAGTCCCTTTAAGGTATGCCACGAAAAGGCATCGAAAATGATGAGGATGAATGTAACACCCACATAAAGTGTCAGATCGAACAAGCTTGTAATTTTGATTTTACAAATAAAAAACGAATGTGTAGAAATCATCCCTTCATCGAAATAAAAAATATCGGCCAGTAATTGTGTTTAACTGAAATAGCATAATATTACAACAATATTGTAGTTATTCTTGTGAAAGTATTGTACATTTTTGTAATGGTGTGCCACGAAAAGTGTCTCGGAAATGGATAATAGACATTGTCAGTTTTACGAGTCAAAGTTATTTTTGTTTAGTATTCGCTTACGCGCGTTGTTCGATCACAATTTGTGCACGGTTCACGCATAGCCAAGGGGGGTCGCCGCAATCCGCTGGCAGCTAGTGAGCAAAATTTTGCACGGGCGAAGGCTCGTAGTGCAATATATACGATGAGGTACATAACTCTGCGAAAATTTGATTTAAAGCCCTAAATTTGTTCAGGCAAGCTGTTAAAGGACAGTTTCTTTCATATAAGACAAAACCTTGCAACATTTGAAATTTGGCTTGCAAAAGGCGGACACTCCCTTAAATAAGTTATCTATAGAAGTTATATTTCTATTCATCAACATATTATGTAGGATTATGTGTATAAGTGTTCATATAAATACATTTATTAAACTTAGATTTCGTGCATTTGTAATATTAAAATGAAGATTATTAGTTGTGTAAAGCGTATTTAATTTTGCCTCTGTTATTAGATTTTCTGAAAGGAGACAATTTATTAGTGTCATTGTTATTACTGTAAGTGATATTTGTATCATAATCAAAGCTTCTTATTTTATCCTACAAGTTGGTCAAACTATCAAACATATATTTGATGTATACTATGTGGCAACATAGTATACGAGTAACAATATTTCTTGGGAAAACGTATGGAATAATATAACATTCTTGAGACTCTCTGGTGATCCCCATCCATGTTGTACAGTGCGGAGGCGCTGGCATTGGTAGATGGCAAGCTAGTGGTGGCAGAACAGAACAAGCTACTATCTTTGCAATGATAAACAAAGCCAGCAGTAAGAGGAACTTTATGAAATAGAAAGTCACAGGACCAGCGCAAGTAGGCTAGGATAATCGAATTCATATTTCAGCAGGGTTAAAACTTGACTCCGCTTTGGTAATTAAATTAGTATACACACTCTAAACAATATACGTAAGCTATAATACAAGCCAGGGAGAATGCAAATTTCCAATCATATTTTATTCAAATTTAATTTGTCTTTGAGTAATGATTAATCAAAGTAATTACATACACAAATCCAAGGTGATCAGTGATCACTATAATATATGAATATAAAAACGTTTTAGTTTTTAACTTTCAGGCGGTTTTCATAATGACTTTCATAATGAGAACAATCCATGCCAATACTATTAATATTGTTGAAGAATGCATTTACTGCAGGATATTATAAAATCGTGTGCAACGTTATTCTCATCACCCACGAATCGAAATAGTTTAATACATATCGTTAATGTAATTGATATATCGATCCATCCGCTGTTTGAAGTGTTTAGACGGATATTTCAGTTTGGTTCATAGGTGTTGAGAGTAAATATATATTTGGCTTATCTTGATTGATTAAACAATTGTCTTTTAACTCTTCTGAAATAAATAATGGTACTCTCTGTTTATGTTAATGGAAAGTGGTGTGCAATCCAATAATTTGATAAGACTGAGTAAGAACGTTGGAAAGGGGATAATGTGAAGGAGTGTCATAGAGCCTCTGCTAATTAAAATACAACGCTTCAGATAACTACAAAAAATATTATTTGACTTCACTAACGTTTACCTCTTCATACTAAGCTGTTCACGACCAACATGTTTATTGTATTACAATACATGTAAACAAAATGTGAAACACGAAAACACCATTCAGTGAGGTGGCTTTGTAGCGAGGACATGATTATTATGATTTTGTAATTCTTTTTGAGAAATATTTTGAGCAGTTATGAACCAGTTAATTAAACCGTTACTTTATTTGTGATAACATGGTAAACGCCCAATCTATTCATGGTTTGCCTACGGTTTAACTATCGATTGACCATGGTTCAACAGTGGTGTAACGATAACTACACATCATTCGTTGTGTTACCATGGTTTAAACAATGCGAGATCGTGGTTCAATTCTCAATCAAATATGCAGTCCATTACTCTGGGACGTCGTTGGATGTTTGACACATACAAATGGGGCCAGACAAGTGCCGTGGATTATCACAAACAATTTTTGGACATGGTTTAGCCTTGGTAAAAGCATGGTACAGACAGTTTGTTTTAAAGATAGGCCTACCATGTTTCAGCCAAAACTCTGGTATTACCAGGGTTTGATAGTGGATCGACAATGGGTATCTAAGATGATCAAATAAACTATATGGACTGCATTGCAAGAGACATCCAGTGTGAAACTGGGGACTTGCAGACATTAGGCTAATGGATATGGATGGATACAGATTCATCATGGCGTTGCATTGTGATCTCAATCTCGGTTGCGTCCGCTTAGTAGTAGTAGTAGTATGATCAAATTAATCCAGCTGAGTCATCATAAGGGGAATCCCCGCTTTTTGAGAGCGTGGGGTCGCGCTGCGTGTGCGTTCGTGCTTATTGTAAATAACATGGTCGAATGCAATCCGCGCGTGGCTCCTTACAATGGAGCTGCTGCGAACATGGTTTGCAGCTTGTGCATGTGCTGCTCGCGACTATCCACATGTCATACATTTTGGCGGCTAGTTTTTATCCTTTTGTTCTTAGTGGCGCGCGCAGCGCCTCCTGTTTTAGAGAAATGTTATGCGAGAAATACATGGAATAGAGCTTTAGAACCTCGGGCAAGTGAGTTCAAGTATCATTTAAGTGTCAAGGAACATCGTCAGATTCAAATACTCCCGGGGGGGCCACTCAACTATATTGCTGTACACACGCGCGACCACAGGTTTTTCAAACCCACCCTAAACAAGTTTTATCCATTGGTCAAATTTATACCTATTCAAGTATTTTCGCGTGCTTTTTTGACAATTTTGCCCCCTAAACAAGTATAACCCCTAAAACATACCCTTATCAAGGTCTACGTCAATTGCTCTCAATTAAACCTCTAAAAATAATGGAAATGTTTAACCACCTTAAACATTTAACCCTAAACAAGGTCTACCTTAAATAAACCTCTAATGTACATGTACTTGTCAATAAGAACTACAGTCAACTTCACACTAAGTTGAAACTTTGCCTCAGTTGAAGATATTCAAAAGACCTCTATTTTTTTTTTGGGGGGGGGTTATATAAGTTGAATTTGTAAGTAAAAGCTTTTTCATGTTTTCATCAGTACCAGCAGATTCAATTTAAGTTTGACTGTATATCTGATAATACCGATTGCAATATCATACAGCATGTGACAACGCCAAGGTATTTTATACAATGGATCGCAGGTCTCTCGAGATATTTGTGTATAGTTACTATACAAACAAATGATAACTACCATGTCTTGTTTCTGAAACATTTTGGAATAATTTATTTACACAAAATATGAACATCATTAAAACATACACCAAATCCTGAGTTCTTGAAATGGTTCAAACTGTTGTTGAGAAACCTGAACAATGGGTAGAGGACTCAGTGGCGTAGCGAGGGTCAACGGATTGGGGGGCACAACTGCGAGGGAGCGGAGCGACCAACCCGTGGGCGCGTAGCGCCCGAGGGGGAGGGTGTGGGAGGGGGGTGTCCCCCTCCCACGGTAGGGAGCTTTTGCAATTTTTCACTCGAAATAATGCAATCTGGTGCATACCTTGGAAGAAAATTTGATAATACAGTCAAACCTGTCTATAGCGACCGCTCAAGGGACCGGCGAAAAGTGGTTGGTGTAGACAGGTGGTCTCATTAGACAGGTGGGCGGCCATTTTGAATTTCTGGTCGCATATTGTGCCTATATGCACATGTGTAATTAATTGGCCATCTGTACACGCACGTGTCAGTGGACAGTTTAACATCTGAACACTTCAATCTTAAATATCTTTTTAACGAAAGGGAAATTCAAAAAAACAAAACCTGTCCCATGCTTCTATTGATACAGCAAGGTATGAGGGAACCACCACCATTACAATTTGGTTGTGAGGATTTGGACAATGTTACGAGATCCCTTTAAAATAGACTCCTACCACATTTCTAACTATTAAAATCGTACAATACGCTAAAAACCCGTTCAGGGCCCCGTTGCAGGAAGAGAAACAATCGATTGTAAGATGCAATTAATGGTAAGTCAGATCACGTGTTTTTAGATGCGTAAATTTTTCTGACTTACAATCAATTGTAACTTACAATCGATTGTATCTCTTTCTGCAACGGGGGCCTAGGACTGATTGATTAAATTGGTTAAGTGCCAACGAGAATATTTTGCCAAACCACGTCCACGTAATACATTATTAATACTCAGTAAAATAGTACTCCGCGCAATTGTTGAGAAACTAACCGGCTGTTCAAACATCAGATAGAAGGACGCGATTTTATGATACTTATAATTATTTTAATAAATGTTCACTCTTTAGTACACATATAATTATCATTTATAATTATGTACTGAAACTACGTTTGAAAAATATATACGAAAAATCTGTCGAATTCCTTATACTCGATGTAATAATGACCCTGGAATATTCAATCCCATATATTAGAGACTAAAATACTTGAATCGAAATGTGATAGCTAGGTGACCAGCCAAAGTCAATCTATAAGCTGTCTGAAGTTTATTGTCATTATAAAAGTTTGTTTTATGCATTGACCTGCTCAGGATTGGAGCCTTGAGTGACCAGAGGCGATCGAGTTGATGCCTTGGTCACTCAAGCGCTAATTTTGTGGTCGTTATACGGGCCATTCTTGGTCACGTGTGTGACCCAAAATATGAATTTTTTTGAAATAGGATGCTAATATTTCAATAAGTAAAGGAGGTATGATGATGTGAACTTCATATATGACTTGCATATGTTGAAGTCTTTCAAGTGTAACACAAAAGATTTTATTTAGATTACGTTACCCAAGGACAGAGGTAAAATGGCATCGGTCACGTGTGTGACTTTGCACGAGAGAGCATTTTTGAAGAAATTTTTTAAAACTCAATTTCACTTCGGAAATCCTGTGAGATATGAAAAGCTTAAATGTTCATATTAGTATCAGACAACAGGTATATATTATGTTAGTAAGAAAATGGTACAAAATTTTTTTTTACTCAAACAATTGTTTTTTAATGTATGTTGTTATGTGGGGATGTCTGGGTCACGTGTGTGACATTTTGGCCTGGTCACGTGTGTGACATGTGCAATGTGAATGGAAATGGAATTTTTCCAAATATCAGGTTTAGATAATTACATAAAGTTCAATTGTCACAAAGTTGGTATCAACATGTACAGGAGAGTAAAAGAAATAAGCTAGCTTGGTTATTTTTGGAGTTATTATTTTTTTGAATTATTGAAATATGTAAATTTATGCAAATGAGTAAGAAATTTTCAAAATTTAGTATAAAATATACATTTTATAAAACCTTAGAAATTGATCTTTCTAATAATGGAATAAAAACAACTGAAAAAAACAAACTTCATTTTTTCCAAAAAAGTTTCACTTTTCAAAGAATGGCCCATACACAGATTTATATGTACGTCGGGACCCAAATAGGGTGGTCGCTGGTCGCGTTAGGCAGGTGGTCGCATTACGCAGGTCGCTTTAACACATGATTTTTCAGGGGAGGACCAGAGAGCGGTCCGTTATGAGCAGGTGGTCGATATAGACAGGTGGTCGCATTATCAGGTTTGACTGTACTAACTTTAAAGAAATCATGACTTAAATCATCTCCTCATGATTAGACTGCTATATATACAGGGTGGCCCAGAAAGAATGCAACACCTACGATCGTTTATTTCATCAACTTCAACGACCAAATGTCATTGTTTCTTGTTTGATTGGGTAGGAAACGACATTGCCCTCAGAAAATGACCCTAGGATCCAAACGCCTTACCCAAAATCAATGCTTATGGTATCATTTTATTTGAAAAAGAATGTTTCTACCCAATTAAACAAAAAACAATGACATTTGGTCGATGATGTTGATGAAATTAACGATCGTAGGTGTTGCATTCTTTCTGGCCACCCTGTATAGTATACAAACACAATCGAACCTACACACACACCAGACTCAAATACGCTCACATCGTCCGTGCCTGTCTATATATTGTCCTACTTATTTGGGGGAGGGTGGGGGAGAGTGTGTGAGGGGGTTTACCCCCTCCCACGTGGAGAAATTTTTGAAATTGGTGTTTAAAATATCACTTTAGAAGTATGGTTATTATTTACCATTATCATTGTTATTATGCATTTTTGTAAGAATTATAGATATAAAGGGGTAGTTTTAGTTTTGGTAGAGAGGGCGTAGCACATCACAATTTTTTTGTGAGATAATGAAAACTGAGTGTCGAATTTGAGAGAACATGCAATTTTAATGGCAGAATAAACTTTATTTGGTCAAAATCGGTCCAGAAACGGCTGAAATATCAATAAATATATTTGATCTTATAATTATTTGGGGGCCCAAATAATTAGATGATTTTTTCGAAAAATTAAAAAAAATACTTACACTTTTTCCAAAATTTTCAAAAGCGTTTTTTAAATAGTTGTTGATGATCTATCTACTTAATCATTATTTTAATAGAACATCACATGCATTATTTTGTATGAAAAATGGTTTGAAACCAATGCCTTTTTAGAAAGCGCCCTCTTGTGTTTTAATGGCTCTTTTTGAATGATAACAGGCTTTTTACTTAGTCGTTTGTAATTTAGTATACCTTTCGAGCATGGTGGAGTAATAACTATTAGTTTATAATGTTACTGTCCAGGTTTGGTAACTAAAGTTCAGCCTTACCAAAACTGTACTACCCCTTTAACTTCTAAAAAGGTGGGGGATGTTGGTATTTGTACAGGCCACCCCCGCATCAATAAGTGGGGGGATGGGATATATCCCCCATCCCCCGGGATTTACGCCCGTGAACACACTAAAACACACGCTGTTGATCCCATGTGTATCTCCTGGTGGAACTATTGTTTCTGGCATACATTTGAATTCAGATCTGTCTGATTAATAAAGTGGATCTGTAAATGATGTGTTTGATGTAGAAGGATCAGTTTCAAGAGAAGGGGAAAATGTTCTCTAAAGTGGAGGGCATTGCGAGGGAGCGAAGCGACCAAGCGGGGGAGGGGGTGTCCCCCTCCCACTGTAGGGAGCTTTTTGCATATTTTTGGCTTTAAATTGTGCGATTTGGTCCATACCCGAGACAAAAAATATTATATGATTCGTAGTTCAAGCTATGGAATCAAACATACATAATGTATGCATAAGAAAAAAGTGGGAGGGAAATGTATGGGGGGGGGGGGAATGTCCCCCTTCCCCGTCCCCCGCCTGTTGACGCCCATTTTCAAGTACCTTGTGACTAGACCCACGACACGGGTCCCTTGGGTTAGGTTCAGTAGACCATGCTCAACTGATGCAGATGTCGACTCTGGAGAAGATGACTGATGGTGCTCTTTGCCTAGACATTTTGGACTACGTATAGTGCAGCTATGCGAATGATTTAGACACATTTTGCTTAATTTCGGGTCGTTCGACATTTTTTTGTTTTTTTTGCCAAACGATTGGGGGGGGGGGGGGGCACGTGCCCCCCCCCCCCCCGTGCCCCCCGTAGCTACGCCACTAGAGGTTACAATGATACAAGGGATATTATTCTAGGACACTCCCCTTCAAATGTGTCTCTCATATTATGATTGTATCTCAGAGTTGAATGGGGACCTGGGAATGGTGGAGGGGGGCGGGGGGTATGATCGTGCGATCAAGGGACGTTCCCGAGATCTGGAATCCCCTGGAATCATTCGAAGTCGCACTAAATCCCCGGCAAACTCCAGACAAGTCCGGGAAACAAGTTTGGAGAAAAGGATACCCTAAACGCGTATTTGTTTAAACTCCACAAACATACCCTTTTTTCAGATTTTGGCCTTTTTGACACCCTAAAACGCGTCACGCGCGTGACGCGCCCATGATCGGCAAAAAGTACCCTTTTTACGCGTTTTTTTGGTCGCGCGTGTGTACAGCAATATAGTTGAGTGGCCCCCCCGGGCAAATACTTCATAAGTCATGGAACGATCAAAGTGACAACCTGTATGGTAATCCAAACCATTGGAATAATATCACGACAACATTGATAGAAACACGCCATTTATGATTGACCCAACACCGTGTTTGTGTATAGCAATAGAAGAATTGGATTGTCAGAACCAGCATGCATATATGCAGCGGGCCCTATATATCCATATAGAGGCATCATGAAAAAAAATCGGTAAGTGCACATGGTTATTGTGATGACAGTATGTGTTGCAGACCTTAAATATGGTATAAATTAAAATTATACATATCATCACTAGCGTGGTTCTAGAAAGAGAGAGACAAAGAGAGGGCTAGGAAAATTGATTGATATTACATGATGACATGGTATAGTGTAGCTTTTTAAAGACAATTTACATGACATTTAATTGAAGGGAGATACGATTAAGAATATGTATGCATCATGAAAGGGAGACGGATTTTGATCAAAGCGCACGGAACATTAACTACAAATTAAAAATGTAGATAAAAGTATATCATTTATTAACAACCTAAAATGAGAAATACGAAAGAAATGCTATATAGGGGCAAACTAACGTATACATAATATATAATATATTGTTTATAATTATGGAATATCAAATGTGTTGTTAGTTATATTAACTGTATTTAGAATATCATGATTAAATAATTGTACATTCTCTATGCAGTTTTTATTATTATTTCACAAATTCGATTTCATTTGCATTTGTTAATTCTGTTCCGAAATAAGATGTTGGTAAATTTCGTTGAACAATACCTATCATTTGTTTAATTATAGCTCTGGCACATTACTAGTCCCCTTCTCTCAAATAAAAAATAAATGTATAACCAATATAATGGTCACTCTTCCCCCCTACTCCAATAATAGTTGTACGATTCTTCTGAATGATTTTTCTTTTTTTACATAGAAAAAGAACGATGTGTATCTTGTGAAAACAATGTTAATGGATCACTTTATAGGAGTTGTAAATATAGGCCTTCAAATGGTAATTGTTTATGATTTTATAAACGAATTGCAGTCAATCCTAGACAATCCACTTTTAGTTGGAAAGTCATTGTATCATATGGGAGACTTTAATTTGAATTGTTACTTTGTAATAATGATAACGGAAATGATGGTTTGTTAAATTTGTTAATGCCTTTCTCCTTATTGCCCCTAATCACTAAGCCAATACAAATAACATAAGTTTCCAGTACTTTAATTGATAATATTTGTTGCAATGTACATCCATATCCGCCCTCTGGAATTATAGTGTCTGACATGTCTGATCATTTCCCTGTATACTGTAGGTTGTCTTTGGGGAAATTAAATTGGCAGCATGTCTATCCGTAAAGGTACTCCTGAAAATATTGCTAAATTGAGAGAAGCATTAATTGCAACTGATTGGAATGATGTTCTTTCTGACCAAAATGTTGAAAGTGCTTTTGATAATTTCTTTAATAGATTTATGTTGTATGATGAGAATGCTCCATTGGTTGCATGCAAAAAGAAAAATTATAATAAAGTTCCTCGTATGCCATGGATAACTCAATCAATATTAAGGTCAATTACTAAGAAAAATAAGTTGTATTATCAATATAAAAGGAGAAGCTCTGATTTTATGTGGAGAAAGTATTCTAATTATAGATATACTCTTACTTCTGTATTGCGTGTTGCCAAGAAAAAAATATTATTCTGCTTAATTTCAAATGACATTTAATAATATTAAGAATACATCGAAAGTCATAAGAAGTTTTGTTAAATCATCAGTCAAAATTCCAAATATTAAATGTATAAATGTGAATGGTTGTTCCGTAGAAGAGAGACAAATTATTTTGGAAAATTTTAAAGATTATTTGTGTAATGTTGGCTTGAAACTTCAGGACTCTATTCCTAGATGTCAGAGAAGCTTTATTGAGTTTATGCAAGAACCCAATATAGATAGCCTATTTCTAATGCCCACGTATGAAATAGAATTGTTTAAACTTGTGAGCTCGCTTAAAAGTAATAAGAGCCCTGGCTTTGATGGCATAAAAAATGAATTAATTAAGGATATTATACATGGAATTTCGATACCACTTGTTCATATTTTTAATTTATCTTTCTCATCTGGTATTGTACCTGAACAAATAAAAATTGCCAAGGTAGTGCCAATATTTAAAAAGGGTGATTCTCAAACATTAGGAAATTATAGACTCATTTCATTATTGACATCCTTTTTCAAAGATTTTAGAAAAGCCTATATATGATAGAACAGTAATATTTTTAAATAAGACTAAAATATTTTCAAAATTCCAGTTTGGTTTTCGTGAAAAGCACACCACTATACATGTTATCTTACACTTTGTTGATAAAGTAGCTCAAGCACTAGATAATCACCTTCATACAATTGGTATATTTTTGGATTTCTCTAAGGCGTTTTGATACTGTTGATCATGAAATTTGAATAAGTAAATTACTGAATTGTCATATTATGGAGTCAGGGGCATCGCTATTAGTTGGTTCAGGAGCTATTTAACCGACATAAAACACATGTATCATTGAATGGAATTGACTCGAGTCATCAAACTATATCTTGTGGAGTCCCTCAGAGATCCCTTCTTGGCCCCTACTTTTTATATTATATATTAATGATTTTTTTCTTTCATCTGATGTCCTATCTTTTATATTTTTTGCAGATGATTCAAGTGTATTTTGTTCTCATAAAAACCCTGAAGTTTTATTAGATACAGTTAATAGTGATTTAAAGAAAGTTATCTTGTGGATTCATGCAAATAAGTTGTCTTTGAACCTTCAAAAGACAAACTAAATGTTTTTTAGTAACTCCCTAAAGGATTTATTTGGAGATGATTTTTGATGATGTTAATGTTGTGAGAGTAACTTCCACCAAGTTTCTTGGGCTACACATTGATGAGAAGCTGTCTTGGGCATCTAGTAATATTTGTAAAGTTGTGTCTAGAAATACTGATCTAATTTATAAATTAAGTTCTTTTGTCACACAAGAATTTGTGCTTATTTTATATTCTACTTTAATTTTGCCTTAAATCTCAATTATGGAGTGCTGGCATGGGGGAAGTCATTTAAAACGCAACTAGATAATATTTGTTTTGCCCAGAAAAGGGTGGTTAGAGTTGTTTTTAATGTAAATTATCGTGCTGATACTAATGTTTGGTTCTATAGTAATAGGTTATTGAAGGTTGAAGACATTTACTTTTTACAGTTAGGCGCAATTATGTATGGTTTTGAAAATGGTACTGTCCCAAATGCGCTAGTACAAATATTTCGAAACAACATCAAATTCATAGCTATAATACAAGGCAGGCAACTGCACTTCATATACCACGTGTAAGAACTGCTTTTGTACTGGTTGTACGTACTGGTCCCAAGTTTTGGAACTCACTTCCTATCAACGTAACTAGTTCTGTCAGGGTCTTTGTTTTTAAACGCAAATTTAAATTACATTTATTGAGTAACTATGCTGAGAATATTTAATGTATATATAAATGATATCACCAGAAATGATATAAAGTAATTATTTATTTTTGTTATTGATAACGTGCATTGTTTTGTTTTGTTTTGTTTCGTTTGTTAGTAAATGTAAATGTTGTAAATGTTAGTAGTTCACATTCTCTTTCTCTCTTCTATTTTTCTATTTTTCTTAACACCCTATTTTTCCCAACACCCTTTCCCCTACATAGAACCATCTTCTTTCTCTGCTTTTCTCTGTTTGTTGTTTTTCTTGTTCCATTTTGCTCTTTCCCCCACGTTTTCCCATGTTTAATCATTCATAGTGTTATGAGGTAGTTTTACTTTTGTTTTAAATGTTTCAAAGTAATCAAAACATTGATGTATTATATTTTCTGGGGACCTTGCTCTTACAAGACCAGCTTATTTAAGGTCTCCTCTTTCTTTAATGACTTGTTTAGAAAAACCCATTTGGGTTGTATATTGACTGAATATTGCACTTCAAATTGTTTGCTTATGCTGTTTGTTCTATTATTCTATGTACAAATGTTTTTGTGAAAGAAATAAATAAAATGAACCTTGAAGCTTGAACTTTAGTGGCAATGCTACATTTGATCGTTAATATTAATTAGCTGATTAAAATGATGTTACTTGATTCAATTGTTTAACGAAATATAGGTTGTTCGTTTCAGCAGTGGCGTAGCGTGGTCGGACTGATTGGGGGGGGGGGGGGGCACATTTGATGCATTTTTATTTATTTTTTGTTAATGTCATCTCATGTTTCCGATTGTTTCTTTCTTCAAATTATTCGGGGGGGGGGGGCATGTACCCCATGCCCCCTCCCCGTCGCTACGCCACTGTGCTCTCCAAACTATTGTAATGTTCGTTCGGTAATGCTGAAAACAAAAAAAGTAATACCGGAAAATTAGAAACATGACTTCATTAAACAGTAAAATATCATCTGACAATTCTCACGTTGTATTCTTTAATGACAGCCTCGTGGCCTACCTATACATTTTGCAACTATAATAGTGGCCTCTTCATAACTTTGTACTAGTCGAACACTGGTAAACCTGTTTGTATCAATAAGTATCATATTTATTTATTTGCTGTTATGTATTCACCAATAGACCCAAGCCCGAGTATTTTCGGAACCGATCCTGAACGGGTTACAACCTACAATGTATGTTATGTTACCTGGGCCTCAAGTCTCAACAAATTAACATAAAAGAACGGTCATGATTTTACAATAGAACTGTGATACAACATACTCTTCTTAATAAAATAAAGGTTATTCCCAATGCACGGTTACAAGTTCACCGTAATAACGTTAGTACATTTTTTATAAATATTTGCATTATTATGTACAATAAGCGCCCATTTTATTTGTACTGGATGTTAAAAGACACTTGACACTTTTGATTTGAAATAATTGTATAAGTATGTCAAATATCCCAATTAAAGCAGAAACTAGCTGAAAAGTTTAACGTTTGGTATGGTAGTGTTCCGTAATCATCGACATCATGCCTTCAATCATTTAAGAATATGCAATTCACATCCTATGATATGTATACTACAGAGATACAATAATATGTGTGTTATGTATGTGTATGTGGTATTGCAATATGTCGCTGTAGTATATTGCTAGTAAATTATTTTTTGTCTAACACGCGATGTTAGAAGTCTCCCATCGATCACGCGATGTAGGCTGGAAGATGTTTGATTTACAGTGCTGGGTTTCACTTTCAGCTATATGCTAATTCACAAAGGGAAACACACTCCCCTTTCAGTATGTTTGTTCAAGAGTTCAGAATTGCCTGTTCACGTTGTCTTGTGTCATGCGTGACGTGGCTCACACCAACATAGTTGTGTGTATCATAAATATATTTGGTAATAATTTTGCTCAGCGTTCGGACGTTATTTCGGTTCGAGATATGTGTTATGACGTATGATTTTACGCTGTATGTTGGGGTTTGTTTTTCTATAAGGAGAATGTACCTGGGAAATTGTATAGTATAATCATATCAATAAGAAATGCTCGGACCACAAAATATACCTCCGATTATTGACCAAAATTATTGTGGAGTTGATGATCTTTATAACAAGACGGCTAACGGAATGAACTTGCATAACTGTTTAGATATAATAGCCTAATGGTTCACATACAAGTAGTTGGGATCAACATTTAAGATATTTAAGTAATTTCGAAAACCATTTTGACCAGTAATATAGTTTTATCCTTAAAATAATGTGCTCAAATAGCATACTGGAGATATTAAACATAGCAATTATTCAAGATACTACATAATATTTGAAGAACTTGTATACATATTTAATAATGATATATTCGATTTATATAGCGCCTTATATGATTGATACTCATATTAGAGTCCATGTATTAAAATAACGGGTGCGCTTCGTTATTCCGAAGGTTCGTTATTCCGAAGGTTCTTTATTCCGAAGGCTCGTTATTCCGAACACGCAAATTTCGTATACCTGAGGGTTCGTTAATCCTAAAATGAAATAGGGTTCGTTAATCCGAACATTTGTTGCATTATTCCGAAGGTTCGTTATTCCGAAGGTTCGTTATTCCGAGGGTTCGTTATTCCGAAGGTTCGCTATTCCTAAAATGAAATCAGGTTCGTCATTCCAAAGGTTCGTTACTCCGATAATAAAATCGGGTTCGTTATTCCGAAGGTTTGTTATTACGAAGGTCCGTTATTCCGGGGGTTCGTTATTCCGAAGGTTCGCTATTCCTAAAATGAAATCGGGTTCGTTAATCCGAAAATTAAATTTGGTTTGTTATAATGCTATAATTTCATATAAAGAGATAAAATAAACTTAAATGTTTGATTGGTCTGGCCAAGGGAGGGAAAGGGGGAGGGGTATGCTTAATGCAGGCTGTAAATTAAATAAACAAAACACAAATTATAGTATTATAACAAACCCAATTTAATTTTCTGATTAACGATCCCTATTTTATTTTCGGACTAATGAACCTTCGGAATAACGAACCTTCGGAATAACGAACCCGATTTGTTTTTCGGATAAACGAACCTTAGGAATAACGAACCCGATTTGTTTTTCGGATAAACGAACCTTCGGAATAACGAACCTTCGGAATAACGAACCTTCGGAATAACGGACTGTAACCAAAATAACACACGTGATTACATTATAACACAATGAAACCAACTGCATTTTGCAAATTCATGAGAAAACCCTCAGTCCGTCATTGATAGGATACTAAACCTCCCAATATAATTTCTGTAGGCTCATTCAGTATTAAAGGGAGCCCCTTATATAGCTTGGGAAAAATATGTTGAGATCAATCTAATACATAATATGTGACCTTACACCACAAAACGACCGTTATGTCGCTATGGTACTTCTCTTTTATTAGCTAAAATAGTCAAAATTTTTTCAAAATATGAGATTTAGGATTTCGGTATTTCCTGAATAAGCATATCTTAATCTACCTCCTGTGAAGTTTTGAGCCTAGGAAATCATGTTTAAATATTATTTTTCTTCTAATAAATGTGATCTTATTACAGCGCTTGAATGGACACTGATCTTTTAAGCGGCCCGTTTCTCCCTTATTTTAAAAATGCTTCAGCCATATTCCAAATTTTTGGCGTTCATTTTGAAAGGGTTTGCTTAATCCAAATATGACAAATTATATACCATTTTAAAGGTAATGACTTCTATTTTAACGTTAAATGAAATTCAGCACAATCAATTTTCCCGACTTATTGGTCGTTTTGTGGTGTAAGGTCACATATTCTATCTACTTTTTCGATGTAAAAGGATACTACAATAATTTGCATTTCCAATAAATTAGAACCAATCATAATATTCATTGTTTTTTTACTTGCGGGATTGAGGTTTATTTGAGAAAAACAGTCATAACAAATTATGAAGAAGCACATGACCTCAACAAATGTTGTTTACTACTTCATGATCAATGTTCTCAACGTTGGTCAAAACAAGATATTTGTCTGCGTTCTACGAATTGTGAGTATCCTTATGTATCCATATGTGTTGAGAGTAAATACATTATTTTTGGCTTATCCTGATTTATTAAATAATTGTCTTAACTCTTCTCAAATACATACTGGTCCTCTCTGTTTATTTAAATGGAACGTGGTGTGCAATCCAATATTTGATAAGCCTGAGTATGAACGATGGAAAAGGGATATAAATTATGTGAAGTAAGGTCAAAAAGCTTCTGTTAGTTAAAACAACGCGTCAGATAAAGCTTCAGATAATTAAAACAAAAAAATATGATTTTAACATCAATAATGTTTACCTCTTCATACTAAGCTGTTCAGGACCAACATGCTTATTGTATTACAATGAAAGTACACACAATTTGAAACACGAAAACACCATTCAGTGAGTAGGCTTTATAGCGATGAAACGATTACTATGGTTTTTATTCTTGTTGACAAATATTTAGAGCAGTTTATGAACCAGTTCATTCATTAAACTGTTAATTTATTTGTGTTAACATGGTAAACGCCCAATATATTCATGGTTTACCTACGGTTTAACTATCGATTGACCATGGTTCAACAGTGGTGTAACGATAAATACACATCATTCGTTGTTTTACCGTGGTTTAAACAATGCGATACCGTCTTCTCATCGAAATTTACAGTCCATTAGTACTAAGGGCCTTTAAATGTTTGACACATATAAATGGGGCCAGACAAGTGCCGTGGATTATCACCAACAATTTTCTTAATTTTTTTTCAAATGGTTCCGCCATGGCAAAAGCATCGATCTAACAGTTAGGCCTACCATGTGTCAGCCATACAGCTCTAGTCTTACCATGGTTCATCAGTTAATCGACAATGGTTATCTACGATGATTACATTAATAGCAAATCATGGTTTCCATAATTATGGTCGGCCAAGAACCTCAGTATGCAGCCGAGTCATCACACGGGGAGTTCCCACATTTGAGAGCGTGGGGTCGTGTGCGTAGGCGGTGGCGGTTATTGTGAATTATACGGGTGAATGCATTCCGCGCGGGAGTCTGTGCCTTCTTCCAATCACAGATCTGTGGTCCAGGATACACGGTGCAGATTTAGTTCGTCGTCGCCAGAAGTGCATTACTTGTCAAACACCCTCAATGTCATAAGTTTGGGCGGGTAATTATTGTCTCAGTTGATGCTTGGTGCGCCTCCAGTTACAGAGGAATATTTAGTGGAATATAGCTTCGGAACGTCGGGTATGCGAGTTCAAGTACCATTTGAGTGTCAAAAAACATCGTCAGATTCAAATACCTCATAATTCACGACACGACCAAAGTTACAACCTGTAACCCGAACCATCGGAATAATTTCACTACAACAGTGATAGAAACACTCAATTTATGATTACCTAACCCCGTGTTGGGGTATAAGGAAGGAGTATGGGATTGTCAGAACCAGCATGCATATGCAGGGTGTCCTATATATCCATATAGAGGCATCATGAACCTTCTGTAAGTACACATTATTATTGTGATTACAGTATGTTTTGCTTCATGTTAAAGACCCGTAATGTTATATAAATGTAAAATATACATTTTTATTCCTAGCGTGGTTCTAGCGTAATATTATATATAGAGAAAGGTAGGTAAATAGAAAGAGAGAGAGGGACAGCGAGAGACAAAGAGGGGGCTATGAAAATTGACTTGTATTACATGATGAAAATTATGGTGTAGTTTACTTTTAATAGACAATAGACAATTTACATGACAGATGACAGGAGAAACAGTTACATATGCATGGATATGCGTAATTTGGATATGCACACATGCATCACGAAAAAGGAGACGGGTTCTAGTAAAAGTACACAGATAATTAACAACAAATTAAATATGTAGATAAAGGTATGTAATTTAACGATAATATGAGAAATACCAAAGTAATGCTATTTTGGGGAAAACTACTGTATACAGAATAAATAATGATTTGTGTTATGGAATGTCAAATGTGATATTAGTAAGATTAACTTTAATGGACTACCAAGAGTTAATGTGACTAAATGCAGTTTTTACAATTATTTCAATAATTAATTTAATTTGCATTTATTTATTTGTTTCAAAATAATATGTTGGTTAATTTCGTTGATACTTATAACTTTTCGGGCACAATTACTAGGTCCCTTCTGTCAAATACAAAATGTATAACCAATATAATGATTACTGTTCCCCCTACACCAATTATCATTGTACGATTCTTCTGAGAGATATTTTTATCATAGAAAAAGAACGAGGTGTACCTTGATCTAATAACTTTCTGGGCAAGTGCAACAATGATGACTGATTAATAATATGTGTATTGCTGTGATCTGATATGTCCACAAAGTAATGTGTGTACATTTCATGTTAATTAGATTATTTTTTTGCCAAGACATGAGCAAAAACGCAAAGTGATATTCACCTACTGATTACACATACCTTACACACGGTATAGATTATCCCGTAGACAGTTTAACATCTGAACAATGGAAATTTGAAAAAAAAAAGAAACCTGTCCCGTCCTTTTATTGTTTATATGAATAAGACAAGGTATGAGAGAAACACAGAGCTCCAAGTAAGTTTTTAAGATTTTGACAATGTTACTAAGTCCCTTTCATGGCAGAGCTACATTTTTTGATCGTTACTATTTAGCTGATTAATCTGGTAAAATGATGTTACTTAATACATTTATTGAGAGGACGAATGATGTATCTTCGTCAGTGTGACTTCAGTTGTATAACTAATCTCTGCTCTTCGTTTCACCAGTGGCGAAATGTCCCCTTGTACATTATATAATTTATCTTGTTTTCTTCTTCTTCATATTATTGGGAAGGGGGGGGGGGGAGACACGTCCCCATGTCCCCCTATCGCTACGCCACCTGTGTACTCGTGAATAATCTGTTTAATGCCAATTAATGTTCTACGCTCGTTCGGTTATGGTGAAAACATAACAAATACGTATTAACGGCCGAGTGTAAACAAACACAGTTAATTCATGAAACGTTGAATTCTTCATTGGAAGCCTCGTAGCCGACCTGAACATTTTGCAACTACTAGTAGCCTCGTCATAACTTGTACATGTATTAGTCAAAAACGGGTAAACCTGTTTAATCGGCTGAACAATATCAATTTCATTAGCTGTGGTATGTATTCTTCTTAGACCGAAGCCCGAGTATTTTTAGGACAGGTCCCACCACGGGTTAAAAAACTACCATGAATGCCATATTACCTTGGCCTCAACAAATTAACATAACAAGTACTGTTGTGAGTTTAGAATTTAACCTCTTTATAAAAAGCTCTTATGCAACATAATCGTCTAATAACACAGTCACTGTTTGTACATTTGAGCAAAAAGTACATTTTTGTGTACAAACACCGCCCATTTCATTTGTAATGGATGTTAAATATAATTACTGACACTGACACGAATATTAAAGTATGGCGTGGATTATATCCACATTGAAGCAGATATGAAAAGTGTAAAGTTGTGCTGTGTAATCATCGGCAGGCTATTAATTATTTGAGTCCTATTCCAATTATCTGATATGTATACTACAGAGCTAAACGAATATGTTATGTATATTTATGGGGTTTTGCAATATACATGATAATAGGTTGGTTTACATGCGACGTTAGCAGTCTTCCATCGTTTAAAATATACGAACAGACAGGTATTTCATCTACAGTGTTGGTATAATTGTTGGGTTTCTCTTTCAGCTATACTCCTTTACAAAGACAAACTATTTCCTTTTTGTATTTTTTTTTCCACGAGTACATTTTGCCTGTTCACATTGGCGAGTTTCGTGCTTGACGTGGTACATTTTACACGCAAATATAGTTTTGATAATATATTTGATAAGCGCTTGAACGTAGTTCTATTTCTATTATTTCGGTTCGAGTTATGTGGCATGACTGCGGGGGCTATTTTTTCTATAAGCAGAATGTGCCTGGGAAACTGTATATATATCGGGAAATGCTCGAACCATCGAATATACTAAGCTAATTGACCAAAATTATAGTGGAGATGATGATTTTAATTAAGACTGTTAACATAATGGTTGACTTAAAAGTAGTTGGGACCAATATTTAATTTAGATGTTATAATTCAATTAATTATATTACAGTAATTTCGAAACCCAATACGATCGGTATCCGTAAAATTACGTGTTGTGCAAATTAATTAGCGTCATTACAGCACACAAATGAAAATCTTCTGAAGCGCGTTGTCAACCCAACACATTTGGTTACAGCGTTATTCCAGAGGTTTGTTTCTCCGAAAATTAAATCGGGTTCGATATTCCGAAGGTTCGTTAATCCGAAAATGAAATGGGGTTCGTTAATCCGTAAATGAAATGAGGTTCGTTTATCCGTAAATGAAATGAGGTTCGTTAATCCAATATGAACCCATATAATTTTCGGATTAACGAACCCTATTGCATTTTCGGACTAACAAACCTCATTGCATTTTCGGATTAACGAATTTAATTTCATTTTCGGATTAACGAACCTTCGGATTATCGAACCCTATTTTAATTTTGGATAAACGAACCATCGGAATACCGAACCTTCGGATTAATGCAACACATTTTCGGATTAACGAACCCTATTTCATTTTCGGATTAACGAAACCTCAGGTATACGATAACGAACCTTCGGAATAACGAATCTTCGGATTAACGAACCTTCGGAGTAACGAACCGCACCCAAACATTTTACATTAACAATGTTAATATTGTGTCACTAACTTCACTCGACAAAGAACACTTCAGAATATAGACTATTTAATGTTGGAGTAATTTAATTTGTTAAATGGTATTAAAAGATGCAGTTTTCAAAAATCAACCATTCCTCTTTAAAGGGGACCACCATACAAAGAACAAAACACAGATGCATGTTTCGTTACCACTGTCAGATATTAACTAGATACCCTACACATGGCAAAGGATTGTGTAAATTCATAAAATATACAATTAGTTACCACCACTTACGTTACCAACATGGCCTTAATGTTCCTTTTGCGCCAAACGTCTGTGAGTACGCCAGTTCTATTCACGCGTACGTTTGGAGACAACAGAAACCTAGACAAAATATAGTCTTCGTTTTCAGACCTAATGAACACACGCTATAGTGTGGTGATGCGTTTTTTAATTATATAATATTTTTCTGGAAACATATTTTTCTAAAGTTGTTGGTGGAAATGGATGTTTAAAAATGTTACCTTTGATTTGTAAGAATATTTTGTTGTTGTTGTGATACCTTTTAAAGGGATAGTTGAGTTCTGGTAGAGAGACTACAGTTTTAGTCAAACTTAATTTTAGTTACCAAAACCTGCACCATTACATTACAAACTAATAGTTATAACTCCACCATGCTGAAAAGTAATACAAAATTACAAACAACTAAGTAAAAAGCATGTTATCATTCAAAACGAGCTGTTTAAACTAAAGAGGGCGCTTTCAAAAATGCATTTGTTTAAACCATTTTAATTAAAATATTGTGCATGTGATGTTTTGTTGAAATAGTAATTAGATAGAGAGATAATCAACAACTATCTAAAAACCTCTTTTGAAAATATTTGAAAAGAGGAAGCATTTTAAAACGAATTTTAACGGCTGGTTCAAAATTATCGAATACTTGTGGGGCCCCACATTTAGTACAAATGGTTACGTTGCGGATATTTCAGCCGTTTCTGAAACCGATTTTGATCAAATAAAGTTTATTCTGCCATTAAAATTGTATGCTCTTTCATATTGGACACTCAGTTTTCCATTAGCTCACAACAAATATTTTGTGTAGCGCCCTCTCTACCAAAACTCAACTATCACTTTAAGGAATGGTTCTCAAGCGACATTACGTGTTTGAACATTATTTGTATTGATAGTTTTATTGCAGCAGCAACAATAATAGACAGTAGTGTGTGAATATTTTAAATTACAGAAAACAATGCCAAATAAATGAATGGACAATCTAATCTAAGATTACATTTATTTAGAAATATCCAAAATATCTTTATGCGATATGGGAAGTATTCTGTTAAGTGTGTTTGTTTCTATATAGGCCACTTCGTATGTGCCACGGTAAATTGAACGGTAATCAGGATAAAATAAAAGTTTCATAATGATCCTGAATTGGAATGTACAATTAAGTTTGCTAGTTACCTTTGCCTAAAATTGTCTCGGGGGTAAGGACATTATAGCCCAACCGTAACAAAAACAAACACTTAAAGGGGTAGTTTAGTTTTGGTAGAGAAGGCGCTGCACATCACAATTTTTTTGTGAGGTAATGAAAAACTGAGTGTCGAATTTGCGAGAACATGCAAGTTTAATGGCAGAATAAACTTTATTTGGTCAAAATCGGCCCCAAAACGGCTGAAATATCAATAAATATATATGACCCTATAATTATTTGGGGCCCAAATAATTAGCTGAATTTTTCAAAAAAATAAAAAAAATGCTTGCACTTTATCAAAAATTTTCAAAAGCGTTTTTTGAATAGTTGTTGATGATCTCTCTATTTAATCCTTATTTCAATAAAACATCACATGCATAATTTTGTATGAAAAATGATTGAAACCAATGACTTTTTAGAGAGCGCCTTCTTGAGTTTTAATGGCTCTTTTTTTAATGATAACGTGCTTTTTACTTAGTCGTTTGTAATTTTGTATACCTTTCGAGCATGGTGGAGTTAAAACTATTAGTTTTATAATGTTACTGTCCATGTTTGGTTACTAAAGTTGAGCCTTACCAAAACTAAACTACCCCTTTAAGTTAACCGTCATGCTATCACAGCAGGAGTTATTGACGTGGAATTCAGATGACATACTGGAAATATTAGACAAACCAACCATTGCAGATATGTACATAATATTTTAATAACATGTGTACACATTTACATTTTACATACACCCTTTTCAAAAGTTATATGTGTTGTATAGTGTTGTATAGCAGCACGCATGCAATAGCTAGAGTGTATGTGTTACGTAAGTTATTACACGTAATTAACATGGCAAAGTCGACAATAAGAAAAACTAATTTCAACTACATTTTGCAAAATTCATGGGAAAACTTTCAGAAGTCTGTGGGCGTCTTGATTGTATTATCATCTTGACAGGTGCTGGGATAATTTCTTTACATTTTGCAAAGGAAAAGGTTTCGTTGAAGTGTAGTAGACATAGCAATATAGATGTACATGATATGTCATAACGATGCTGTTTTATTGATTCAGATTAATAATTTGTCCATAATTTCCATTATGTGTGATAAAACGCTAGTTAATGGTTAACGTGCAGAAGAGACAAGTAAACAGATACCAGGTAAACAGGTAATAATATTGACCTGTGAGCAGGTTAATTTATTTCTCAGATAGGAGGATATATTTGAAGCGTTATAAGTTACGATATTATAATATATAAATAATATAAGGTACTTTCAACTTTAAATAACCATCAATACACACCGCAGGCATTGTTTTTTTTTATGGGATACTAAACAAATACATTTCTGCCGTATCCAAAGTCTCCTTATTTTCATTCTACATTTAAAGTCTGGAATAATGAGTTTGTTTAATATTTCTGATGCCTTCTAGTATTAGCTACATTTTCAGTTTTCTTGTATAATATAGAGCCTTTACCCTTCGGACTCTGTAAACTAATCCATTTGATTTCGCCCGATTAGGATATTGACCCTGACTCGGTCATTAATAAGAAACTAAACCTCCCAACAACATTTTGTATAGGCTCATTCAGTATTAAAGGGAATGCCTATGATTGCGAAACATTGTCAGATTCACGTTTATGTCGAGAACACTCTAATCCATATTTATTTGACAGACTTTCTCGATGTAAAAAAAAAAAAAAAAGAACATTATATCATGGGCCTTTGATGAAATTCTTTGTATTGACAACACGGTGCCGTGATATTCTACATTTAATCAAATATCTCATTTAACCGTCCTACAATAAAATTGTTGACTTTCCAATAAAAAAAAGAACTAAACGTAATATTCATTGTTTGTTACTTGTGAGAGTGACGTTTATTTGAGAAAAACAACGAGTCATTACAAATTATGGAGAAGCACATGACCTCAACAAATGTTGTTTACTATTTTCATGTCCAATGTTGTTAACGTTGGTCAAAACAAGGATGTTTTCTACTTCCTACGAGTTGTGAGTATCCAACGTAATTCAATGTTGGGATATGACTGGGCCGAACGATCATCTAATGTTCCGAGGGTTATTACACAGAGACTATGCCTGGTTCTGCAACTACTATATGGAGGTGGATAATATGACGTCATATTAACAAAGGACACTCCATAACGGGTTGCATTTTGCTAATACTGGGATACGACCTGCTTCCACAAATGATGTTTTCAATAGTGATCACATTATGAGGAACGATTTTTTAACTAAACAAACAACAAACATCAAAAAAAGGAAGGATTGTCATTATTGTCAATAATGGATTATTGCTAGATTATAATGTTTTTCTAACAGAATGACGAGTTGACGTGAATATTTGTATGTTTGACAGTCAACATGACTCCAGCACGCAATGGTCAGTGGGGCTCCTGGCCCCATAGTCAAGAAACCCCGCAAGCTTAGTTGTTTGCTAAGTGTATTCTTTATGTGCAGATTATTGAGCAAAAACGGTTCTCCTACTAGTCCCGAACTATAGGATCAACTGGGCAAGCATGAGTAACCCATTAAGTAAACCTTCGTTAGCAACTAACGATCTTTGCATATGATTCTTAGCCACGTCATACAACAAAAGCCTTAACAAGGAACTAAGCTAGCGGGCTTTCATAACATGGGCCCATGGCTCGAGCCAGTAGTTTGGAATTGTGTGATTTGAATAGATAAAATCTAAAATGCAGCCTCACAGGTTGGACCCCCCCCCCCCCCCTTCCACCTTGACCACTTCCTGATTACGCCACTGCATAACGGTTTCCATGACTTTATTTTGAAGAACGTTTTATGTATTCCTTTTTGTTGCAATTCATTTATTAATGCATACATTTCGGATCAACAGTTTTCCATGACAATCCTTTTTCAATGAGCATTACTGGTTGTCATATTTTATTACATTGGTGGGCCACCAATTATTCGACTTTATGATTTTACAATACTACGATATATTTACTAGACTGCTACACGTACAATTGTATTCGACAATGCAATAATTATGTTGTTTGCACAAAATGTTCATAGCAGCCTCCCACCGAGTTTCTATAGTGTGGATTCAGTTGTGGACTACTGTTTCGATTTGATATATTGACAGAGGCAAAAAGATTTCCAATTGTGATTTTTTTCACGAGTTAAATTTTTCCTTTTCACATTGGCGAGTTTCATGCTTGACGTGGTATACAGAAATATATTATTGTGTAACATAATCAGTTCACTCAGTGTGGGGACGTATTGCTGATTTCATAAAATATTATATTATTTCTGCTCGAGGTACGTGCTATGTTTTGTATACAACGTATTGGTATTGGGGCTTTTTTTAATACAGTGCCTGGGAAACTGAAGGTATCAATGAGAAATACTTCAACCACATACAAAGATTATTGTGTCAAACTATAGTGGAGGTGAAAATACTAATAATGATAATTATATATTTTTATATAGCACAATAAATACAGAGATCTTGCAACTTTGTTGACATGTGCCAAAATCTAGCCAATGGTTTATAAAGTGTATATTTCGTGTAAGCAACTATGTCCACTAAGTAGCATGTAAACATTTAAATAGTTTTTTAACGTTAAATGGATCTAGTAACATTTTCCAAATCCACAAATCTTACTTCTTTCTCATGAAAACAAACTTAGAGAGGGCGCTGCACATCACAATTTTTGTGGGAGGTAATTATAAACTGAGTGTCGAATTTGAGAGAACATGCAATTTTAATGGCAGAATAGACTTTATTTGGTCAAAATCGACCCCAAAACGGCTGAAATATCAATAAATATATCTGAACCTATAATTATTTGGGGCCCAAATAATTAGTTGATTTTTTCAAAAAATAAAAAAAAATGCTTATACTTTTTCAAAAAATATTCAAAAGCGTTTTTTAAATAGTTATTGATGATCTCTCTATTTAATCATAATTTCAAAAAAACATCACATGCATTATTTTGTATGAAAATGGTTGAAACCAATGCCTTTTTAGAAAGCGCCCTCTTGTGTTTTAATGGTTCTTTTTTAATGATAACGGGCTTTTTACTTAGTCGTTTGTAATTTTGTATACCTTTCGAGCATGGTGGAGTTATAACTATTAGTTTATAATGTTACTGTCCAGGTTTGGTTACTAAAGTTCAGCCTTACCAAAACTGTACTACCCCTTTAAATGAAACTGTTTCCAAATTTGTACAATTGAAACAAAATTCCACCACCATAGTCATTGTAATTTCTAACATTTTTGAATTGCATGGCTAAACAGTAAATTAATGGGGAAAAACGCGTATATCAACAATCATTGCTTATAACTATTGCAAGCTAAGAGGCATTTTTCGATCCTATCACACTATTTCCACATAATTTCCACACTGACAATAAAAACAAACAAATATTACATTTTTCAAATTAATAATGTAATCTCGTGAAGTTTGTATACATCTAACGATCGTACTTGCATCGTGTTTATGCTCGTATTATAATGCTATTCTTTTTTATGCAAATGAAACATTGGCGTTAATATGCCCTGTTTATCAAAATTGTACATGATATGTAATGACGATGCCATTTTTTCAGATACATTGCTTTTCTATAATTCCCATACTTTGTAGTACTACGCTGGTTAATGATTAACACTAAGAACAGATAATCAAATAAGTAATAATGATTTCTGAAAAGGTTCATTGCTAACACAGTTTGAAGATTATGTTTGCGGCAGTAAAAGTTATATATATCGAAGATAAAGCACTTTAAACGTATCGATATAATCACCAATAAACGTATTATGTATTGTATGTCTCGGATAATATTGAAACGTGTTAACTTCAGCCCTTTACAGGGTGACCCCCACAAAACGGAACGGAGCATTTCCCAAAATAAAGTAACAACATGATTATGTCCATAAGATAGAGTGTCTTTTCCGATGAAAAATGATACCAAGAACAGTCATTTTGGTCGTGTAATTTTTGTTTTAGGGCGCTGTGAGTAACAGCCATGTCAGGGTCCATTTTTTGACAATATTTTACCAAGTCAGTGCCTGATAAATGAGACTTACTGCCCGACATACCATTGAACACGCGAGTATTCCGCGCGCCATTGTTAGTGTGCATTCAGCAGTGTGCCGAGCGGTGCCGAGAGAATGGGCATAGTATGACGGGCAGTAAGTCTCATTTATTAGACACTGAATTGGTAAAAATTGACAAAAATAGTAACCTGACATGGTCTCACTCAAAGCGCCCTAAAACGAAAACTACACGTCAACAATTAAATTTCTTGGTATCGTTGTTCATTGGAAAGGACACCTTATCCGATGGACATGTTAATTTTGTTACTTTATTTTGGGAAGTGCCCCGTTTTGTTTTTTTGGGCCACCCTGTATAGTATTTTTTCGTAAGTATCCGTGATTCATAGTAAACTTTATGTATAAACAAATTATGTACTTTGTGTTATATTCCTAATACATATGTTTATTTGCCTTGGAAAGGACATTTTATCTGATGGACATGTTCATTTTGTTACTTAATTTTGGGAAGTGCCCCGTTACGGTTTTTTGGGGCCACACTGTTTAGTATTTATCGTAAGTCTCCGTGATTCATAGTTAACTTTATGTATAAACAAATTACGTACTTTGTGTTATATTCCTAATACATATGTTTATTTGCCTTATAATATTATCTATATATGGTACTTCCATTTGAGCCCTTACCCTTTGGACTATATAAACCAGGCCAGGCTGCCAGGCGATACACCCGATAAACTATTGTCTTTGACACTGTCTGTATGCTCATTCGGTTTTAAACGAGCTCTCTTAAATTTTGTTTCTGTTTAAATGTGAAACGCCGGGCTGCCTGATAATACAACTTGTTTAAAGCTAATATCAAAAGAAGTTGTTGAAAGGCCGCAGTGGGTTATTGTGTGACACGTTTCGTCAGTATGCGAACATCTGAGGAGGTGACGCTGTTAAAGGAGAATTCCGGACGAGTTTAAACAAAATACAGTATATTGGAAATAAATCTAGAGAATGTGCTTGAATATTTTCAGGATTTGACTATCTTTGGTTGATTTCTAAGAGATTTTTCTAATGTCATTAACTCTGAGGAAATAATTAAATTTACTGCACACAATCATGAGACCCTTACGTAGCACCCTCACTTTGCTCAATTTCTTGAGTAGGCTTGAATCCGGTGCCACTGCATTGTGATCACTGCATGTGTCATTCATAGTAGCCGGTCATGCAGAGCCAGCAAATTCAATAACCACGTTTACAGGACTTTGTGTCTATTCAAATTCCAATGAAAGTCAAACGTGTTACAATTTCGGGCAGGCAAGTATTTTCAAACGGTTCAACAATGCAGTAATGCTCAAAGGCACGGTTGAGTGGCGCATCGTGGACTAAACTATTCATGATCGAGCATTGTATTGGTCCGATCAAAAGAACACATTCGCTGCAGTGTAAAAACATAGATAGGCGCATAGTGAGGGTCGCACGTCACAAATTGGTGCATTGTGGGATAGAACAAGCTCGCTCCCGAATTTGTGTCATTAGAATTTCAAAGCTAATTATAAGAACCCACAATCATACTTTTTTCATAAAAAATTGTGTTTATTGACCTAGAATATCTGTCTTTCAATCATTAGAAGCTTGAAATCGTGTGGAAGTCCACTTTAATATCTTCTTTCATTCCGTTCTGCCTGAATGCATACTAATTGGCAGCCTGACGGGCTTCGACCTGATTTCTTTATGACTATGAACTTAAACAAAACTTGTATAAGTATCAAAATACAGCGCCCATCCTGATACCACCATCATATTGTTACGTTGGTCTGGTAATTTTCCTTGTTAATGAATGTTGTTAAAGGAGTGGGGTAATCCCGGCTTTGATTCAGGTTTATAGCTTTAAATATGTGCCTTTATTGATATACCACACTCTTTTTTTCAAAGAAATCCTTAAGTTGGGAAAAAAAGGTAAATTTTATGCAACTTTTTTGCTTTATTACGCATCGGCGTTCCATGCTCCTAACAAAAGTCATTTATAGCAGAGCGGGAATGTGCGCACGTGTCACCCGATTCATGACATCACATGCAGACCGCAACGCGGAGGAATGTGCATTGTTTACATGTAGAGCCTATGACTTGCTTGTAAAACAAACTCGTTTTTGCTTGTAAATTGAGGTTTTACTAAAAATGCTTAAGAATTGCTAAGAAATGAATTGTAGCAGGATGCAGCTACACATCTGAGCGTATATCGTCCATGATATAAACCTGAACAAATGTTTGCAAATATTGAAACAAATGGAAATAATATCTCTGTGTCAACGTGAGTATTGCACTCAGAGTGTACGTCTATGACCGAGCTAAACTGCGATTGCCTGCAGGTGACGTCACAAAGATGACGTCATTTTTTGTTCGCCCGGGACTCAGTTTTTTTACGGGGGTTCCGAAAGTGAATTTACAAGTTGATTTTTTTTATTTTACCGGGTTTTCCCACGAGGAAAATATGTTTGTATTAGTAATCTTCATGAAAATCTACCTTAAATACAGTAAAACCCAATTTTGAGGCAGTTTTCTTGTCACCATACCTTTATTAAGGGTTGTATAATTTAGATTTGAGATTTAACATTTATAATAGATTATGATTTTGCGTATTAGTGGTCCCTTCATGTTCTCTTAGTAGTATGACAATTAGGACGGTGCAGCGATTATGTGTGTTAACCAAGATGAACGCAAGTGAAAAGCGATTTGACAAACTTAAAGTACATTCTCATTGTCCTTATCTTTGTCAACTTAAAATAACAGTATACGTTCAAATTGTCCTTAGCCTTAGCCTTAGTAATTTTTGGTTTGGTTTGTTTCGGTTGATGCTTCCTTCTTGTCTCATAGGAGACGGAAGATACATACCACCCCCCCCCCCCCTCCTCCCCACCTGCCATGTGGGAACGCATAGGCGTAGGAGGCGGTAGCTGAGCCTTTCCTACCCTCCCCCCCCCCCCCCACCCCCACCCCACCCCTGGAGTTTTGAAAAAGGCCGTATTCCGTCAAAAAGCACCTGGAATTCGGTGAAAACCTTACCGTATTTGGGCAAGACCATTATATATTTGGGGAAAACATGTCATTTTTCAAAGGCAAAACCATGCATGTCATATTCAAATAAACCAGGTCACATTTCGCAATCCCAAGCAACATTCGAGTGAGGTCGTCTTACTTTCGGGCAAAGCCGTCTCGTAATTGGGAAAATCGAGTTATTGCGGGGATTTTTTTTATTTGGCTTGTCGGTGAATGGTCGGGAAAATACCTTAGCTCCCCTCCCCCCAAGTAAAATGGTTACCCACGTAATTAATATCTGTGCTGTATTGTTATCATCACAAATCACCCATAGCAATCTTACAGTGATAATACGTATATAACTTCGCCTTAAATACTACGTTTTGAGAAGCTTAATGGTTCACTTTAGTCATGGGTCTTAAAAACAACTACCATTACTTCTAGTCCATTCAGTATATTAGAGGAACAACATTTCATGAGACCAAACATTTGTGTTTCAGAAATACTAGTGACAGTTAATCCGAATTATAATTGTCATTTTCCTTCTTGATATTTCAAAACAGCTTTGCTTTCGAACAAAATATTTTGATACGTATAATTCTTAACACTTGCCTTTTCCCTCTCCTCAGTCCTGCAGACGACTGTCCAGAAGTAGAGACTGATTGTATTCTGCTAGGTATGTGACCTGCGCACCACCATGCCTGTCTCCATGTGTGACTGGAGGGTCAGGATTGGGAGATTTATTCCAAGACCTCCAGTCAAGCACGACAAGACACGAAAGGGCAAGAGATTCCGCCAAAGAAACAAAAAGAAAAGGAAAAAGAAATTACGGACAAGAAAAGAGGAGAACAAGAAAAGGGGGGAAAGGGTAGTTCCTAAATACATTAAGAAGAAAGTGAAAGGAATCGTTCACCAAAAGGGATGGAAGAAGATATTGAAACAACGACATGTATCACAAAAGGAAGCAGACGCAAGGGAAGAACCATCCCAGAAAGAGCAACATGCAGAGGAAGCAACTGTTGATAGACTGAGAACGAGCACTATGGAGAGGGCGACCTCATTATGTGAGAGTGAAGCTGCCACACACGAGTATTCACTGAGTTGTTCATCAGGCATCTACCTTCGATGTAGGAAACATTTCAAGCGTATAACGTCACGAGCTAAAAAGGTTAGATATTAAAGTGCTATTTGCCTATTTGAACACATCGGGCCATCAGAGGCCATACTTGAGGCCGTCAGTATTATGGCATATCTATCATGACATTAGTCTTTTGACAAGCCTGTCTCGTCTGAACTGAGTTGAATGCAAGGAACGACTGGACAGCGCGACTACAATGCACACTCTCTTGGCGAGACAGTCTTTTCGCAAATGGATTGCTCTCCGATGAACTTCTTTTGTTAAGTATTGAATTCCTCTACCTATGAGTTGCGCCCAATCAGGAAGCCGGGTTATCACGTACTCCTGCATTATGCATCATTCCCCAACGCAAGACACAAACTATACCACAGTGAACCGACGCTGCATGCACGCTGAAGCAATACAAAGGTCCGATGCAAAGCAACACACACACATACACGCACACGTCCCGAGGTCACACACAGAAACATACACACACACACACACACACAGCCTACACAGGGATGTGTTTGTGTATACAATGCTATGTACTGGGCGAGTATGCCGACGTACACGTAGTTCATATTTAAATGGGAGAGGCAAAGAGACGTTTGACTGTACAGAAAGACGTGTGCTCAATGCAGTAGATATATCACAAAACTATGCATGATTCATTAAATCAAGCTTATGCATATTCATGAGCCAGTAGAAGCGTAAAGGCGAGGGGATCGCACGTGAATTCATCATTTGCCAGATAGCCTCCATCAGGCGTTCAGTCGTTCCTGATCTTGCATGCAGCGCAGCCATTGCTTGCTTGAGACACGAAGCCTTGTTAAAGGCTATCATGACATATGCGTTAGGCACAAACATGCATCCAGTTAATTCTGCTGGATTTTGTTTTGTAATGAACAAATATGTAATACTGTAACGTTTCATAGATAAGTTGGTAAATAAATACACTAACGAGATAAAAAATAAACTGAACAGTTACCATTTTAAGTATAACACTGTTCATAATAAGCAACTGACATATTTTGTTGTATTGTTAAACGCAGACTAAACAAGCAGGAATCATCAAAGGTGGAGGATCCCTCTCCTCTGAGTCAAGGAGGACAAGCGGTGGCCGAAAAGGGACCTCATCATTCAACGGTGAAGCTGACACATCCAGCTATTCAGAGAGTCGGTCACCTGGCATCTTTCATCGCTGTAGGAAACGTCTCAAGTGCATAACACCACGAGCTAAAAAAGTAAATGTAATAGACAGGCTATATGTACAGGGTGGCCCCCAAAAAACGGAACAGGGCACTTCCCAAAATATAGTATCAAACTATGTATATCAACCAGATAAGGTGTCTTTTCCAATGAAAAACGATACCAAGAACAGTACTTTTGGTCGTGTAGTTTTTGTCTTAGGACGCCTTGAGTGAGACCATGTCAGGTGCCAATTTTTGTCAATTTGTACCTAGTCAGGGCCAGTAAAACCGCACTCACTGCCCGTAATACCATGCCCATTATCTCGGCACACGGCTGAGTGCACACTGTTAATGGCGCACTGTGTTATACGCTATGAAAGGCGGTGCGTGCGGTTTTACTGGCCCTGACTAGATACAAATTAACAGAAAACGGAACCTGACATCATGTCACTCACAGCGCCCTAGAACAAAAACTACTCAACCAAAATGGCTGCTCTTGGTATCGTTTTTCATTGTAAGGACACCCTATCCATTGGACATAATAATTGTGTTGCTGTATTTTGGGAAGTGCCCCGTTCCGTTTTTTGGGGGCCACCCTGTATATGTTCCAAACGTCGTTTATAAGGCTTTTCCAGGGATTTATTTGCTGAAAAAATAATTCCATCCCTGAAAAGGCCTTATGGACGAAAATTTGGAAAAACTACGTTTACACACGGTGTTAAATTAAACTGTACGCACTAGTACAACACTATCTTAAACAAGACTTTGATTTAGACAAGTGCACGTCAGATTTGTAATTTTGTAAGAAGGATATGACATAATAATACGTTATCATGGCTTAAAGGGTACCACCACCCAAAAATAATATTCTTATTATAGAAAGGTACCATCTTTAGTATTCCATTCCTTCAACAAGTTCACAAAAATATATTTTCAACAAAATATATATAATTGGAAAACGCATCACCATTCTCAACCATGCGTTCATGCGGTCTGAATTGCGTAGACTATATGCGTGCAGAGCGAATGAATCATCCGGGAATCTATTGACGTACGCGTGAAAGCATTGGCGCACTCGCAAATGCTTGGCCCGTATGGAACCAGGAAATAGCAGTGGTTCCGTAAGTGGTGGAAATTAATTGCTTTGTTTATGAATTACACAACCCTTTGCAAAATTTTGGGTATCTATTTGATATCACAAAACGGTACCAAAACATATAATAATGTGTTGTCCTTTGCCTGGTGGTCCCCTTTAAAATTACATATGCCTGATAAACTGAAATAGTTCAGTTATTTTCAAGCTTACACAATGTTTTGTTTTTATAATGAAATACTAAACATTATTACTTTAATTTCTGTCAACACACTGTCAATATCTTGCTTACTTTGTTGGAGCCAAAGCTAAATATTCTGAAGCTGAAATATTTAAAAATATGAAACAAACAGTTAAGTCTAAACAATTTTTGGTTACAGCAGTCACAATTTCAAGTACAACATTTAAACGAAATATTATTCTATTGCACATATTTACTTTGTTTTATCTCTAAAACGCGGGCTAAAAAGGCGGGAAACAGCATAGAAACAGGATTCACTTCATCTGAGTCGCAGAGAACCAGCGACGGCCAATGGAGAATCTCGCTATCCGTAGGTGAACCGTCTACTCCCAGTTGTTCCCAGAGTCGGCCTCCTGGTTTCCTCAACCGAAGTAGGAAACGTCTCAAGTGCCTCACAATCACATCACGACTTAAAAAGGTTAGTTTAATGTTACCATACTTGACCATTTGCACTGATGATACTAAAATATATGATTGAAAAAGAGCAAAGCAAATGAGAATCCAACGGGATTCGAACCCGAGACCTCAGGATTGCTAAACCGGTGCTCTTACCGACTGAGTTATAGAAAACACGAGTACGGCACTTATCCCTGAAACCCCTTAATTGTAATTGCTCGAGTGGTCAGAAGCTATTATAAACCTGACATAAACCCAAGGATAAACTTCCACTTTGAAAAATATATGCGAGGGATCACCGAAGTGATGCAGCTTTTTGTAATAATTAATTCAAACATATAAAGAAACTGACCAGAAATATATAAAGTGATTGAACAAGAGCAAAGAAAATGGGGTTCCAATGGGATTCGAACCTGAGACCTCCAAATTGCTAGACCGGTGCTTATATCGACTGAGCTCTAGAAAACCCTAGTACGGCGCTCATCCCTGAAACCCCTTACATTTCATTGCTCGAGTGGTAAGAAGCTATTTTCCACTCGAGCAATACAAATTAAAAGGTTTTAGGGATGAGCGCCGCACTAGGGTTTTATTTAGCCCAGTTAGCCCAGTCGGTAATAGCACCGGTCTAGCAATCCGGAGTTCTCGGGTTCAAATCCCGTTCGAATCACATTATCTTTGCTCTTTTTCAATCACATTATATATTTCTTGTGAGTTTTTTGTATATGTTTAAATTAATTATTACAAAAAAACTGTATCACTTCAGTGATCCCTCGCATATATTATCCAAAGTGGATGTTTATCCTTTGGGTTTATGTCAGGTTTATAATAGCTTCTGACCACTCGAGCAATGAAAATTAAAGGGTTTCAGGATGTCAGGGATGAGCGCCGTACTAGGGTTTTCTGTAGCTCAGTCGGTAAGAGCACCGGTCTAGCAATCCGGAGGTCTCGGGTTCAAATCCCGTTGGTATCCCATTTGCTTTGCTCTTTTTGAATCACATTTTATATTTCTAGTCAGTTTCTTGATATTAAAATATGATACAAATATGGTTTTAGGCGACATATGTGCTAGGCACAACAATACATTCAATTATATCGGCGATATTTCACCTAATTCCAACTTTACACAAAAAGGAAATAAGTCGGATATTGCAGATAACATGTATGGGGGGGGGGGGGTGGTGAGGGTTCTCATATGCTTCTTCGATAAGTAAGTCAATATTATAAAATACGACACAAGCAATGAGTACTTCTCATGGTAATAAGTGTTATCAGAACAATGTGCATTGTTCTGCTCTGTTGGGGTAAAACAAATTATACTCTGAAGCTGAAACCAATACAAATATAACGCAAATGGTTTTGTAACAATTTACATGTGTTATATCATATTTGATTACTGAAGCTTAATTTAATCTTTAATTATGAAAAAGGCACCTCTTTCATAAATAGGTATCAATTGAAAGCTTTTGATTCTATATGTTGCTGCTTACTAAGTATTTGCGTGTTCTATGTTGTGGTCTTCTACAATGAAATCAAAAGAGGGTATTCTTATACTATAACAATTAAAATGTTTATGTCACCGTGACTTGTTTAAAAATTCATTTTAGGAGTTTGTACAAATTTTACCGAATGGTATAATATCTAATCAATTTGATTAGTCCAGTGACCAGATGCAACAAAATTGGTATATTTATTATCATGATTATTTGATGTAGGGATGCAAGTAATCATGCCTACAAGTAATTCCTTATGTTTGTAGAACTGCAATAATTGTAATGAAGTTCATTAATGTTAGCCTATTATTGTTGTCTTTTTTCCCAGTAGATAACACATATCCTTTAACATTTGCATGTTAGAATACGAAATACATGATATCTGTCTATCTATATAGTACATATAATTTGTTATTGTATTGTATTGCTAAAACGCAGATTGAACAAGGAGAACCCCTTTCACTCGAATCGCGAAGAAGACGGGTCTCCCCATCCGAGGGTGAAGCCGCTACTTCCAGCTATTCAAAGAGTCGGTCACCTGGCATCTTGCATCGATGCAGGAAACATCTCAAGCGTCTTACGTCACGACCTAAAAAGGTTAAATATTATGCAGACTATTTCTATGTTGAAGTCATTATTCATACATGTAAACATAATATCAAACAATGACGTGTACATATAGTGATCTATTAACTTTCTTAATTTCAACTATCACATATCGTTAAAAACAACTCGCAGAATACCGGATGAATCTGATGAATAAGTTATATAGTTATGAAGTCTTTCAGTTATACCCGAACCTGGCACAAACAAAGCAGCTCTTATTTCAAGTAGCATGGATATATATATTGGTTCGTTAATTTAAAAATACTCTCTACAAGTTATGTTTCATGTTTCGTGCTTCTACATTATTTGGAACTACCTGGCAAAATGTATCATTGTGTTTGAACAAACACGGTGACAAACGATTAAAACATTTTGACAGACAATTTGTGTAAAAACGGTTACTACTTGAAGTAAACTTTAACAGGTTAACACTTTCCATATGAAGTAGTCTTATCAATACATTTGCTTTGATCTATTGAAATCATGCAGACTAGCCATACTGAAATCAGTGAAGAAACAGGATCTACGACCACTACGCAGAGAAATAGTGATTGTAATGGAGGGAGATCATCATGTGAAAGAGCGGCTGGCGAACACAGATATTTACGGAACCCGTCACCTGCCGCATGCAGCCAATGTAGAAATCACCTGAATTGTCAGACATCGCAAGCTGAGCAGGTACAGTTACTTCAAGCAGGCATAGTCCACATATTACACATACACATCTTTGTGTCGAGCCCACCGTAGGTGGAGGGAGAATAAGGAATCCAAATTGTGTCCGTCCGTCTGTCCGTCAGTCCGTCTGTCCGTGACGCTTTCAAACATTTGAATAACTTTCCAACCCTGCATCCGTTTGTAACCAAATTTGATTGGTAGATGCCCCTATATTGACCTCCATGATATGCTGGGGTCAAATGTCACATAAGTAGGTCAAAGGTCAAATGAGGTAAAATGTGAACGTTTTGGGGTAAGATGCTATTTGGGTCGATAACCTTCCAACCCTGCATCTGTTTGTAACCAAACTTAAATTGGTAGATGCCCTATATTGACCTCCATGAAATGCTGGGGTCAAAGGTCAAATGAGGTCAAATGTGAAAGTTTTGGGGTAAGAGTCTATTAGGGTTGATAACGTTCCAACCCTGCATCTGTTTGTAACCAAACTCGATTGGTAGATGCCCTATATTGACCTCCATGAAATGATGGGGTCAAAGGCCACAAACGTAGGTCAAAGGTCAAATGAGGTCAAATGTGAAAGTTTTGGGGTAAGAGTCTATTAGGATCGATAACTTTCCAACCCTGCATCTGTTTGTAACCAAACTCGATTGGTAGAATGATGCCCTATATTGGCCTCCATGATATTATGGGGTCAAAGGTCACATATGTAGGTCAAAGGTCAAATTATGTCAAATTAAAAAAATTACCTGCAAGACTCTATAATGGTTGATAACTGTTCAACCCTGCATCTGTTCGTAACCAAACTTCATTGGCATGTCTGCGCGCAACTGGGCGAGACACATTACGGCTATCGCCTTGTTAATTGATTATCTTTGTGATTGCTTTCGTAAAGTGAGTGAATTAAAGGATACAACTTATTTATGTTTATATAATCTTGTGTATTTTATCGACCACACTGGCAAAAATTATGTGTTTATAGATATAAAACGGTTATAAAAACGCTGAAACCTAATTACAAACAAATAAAAAGGTTTAATCGAACATTTAACACCTTTGTTAAAGCACTGACACTGCTACATACAACATATTATTTGTGTAATATGAGCCAGTTAAATATGTGGTCTGTTTCAATTTCTGAACAAATGCAGACTAAACAAACAGAAACATGTGTAGAAGCGGGATCCACCTCCTTCACGTCGCAGCCAACCAGTGATGACAGAAGCGAGACCTCGTCATGTGACAGTAGTGCTGACCCACACAACCCTTCACAGACTCATGCACCTGCAATATTCACCCGATTTAGTAATGTGACGTGTCTGACATCACACTCAAAACAGGTACCATGTCATTATTCCAGTATAATCGAATTTCGTCTTCATGAACTATGGAAGTGGTCTATATTTATATAGATTGGGCTCTTATACAGGGTGGGCCAAAAAAAACGGAACAGGGCACTTCCCAAAATATAGTACCAAACTATTTATGTCCATCATATAGGGTGTCTTTTCCAATGAAAAACGATACCAAGAACAGTAATTTTGGACGTGTAGTTTTTGTTTTAGGACGCTGTGAGTGAGACCATGTCAGGTGCCAATTTTTGTCAATTTTTACCTATTCATGACCAGTAAAACCGCACTCACTGCCCGTAATATCAATGCCCATTATCTCGGAACACGGCTGAGTGCACACTGTCAATGGCGCGCTGTGTATATGGTATGAAAGGCGGTGCGTGCGGGTTTACTGGCCCTGACTAGGTAGAAATTGACAAAAAACGGAATCTGACATCATGTCACTAACAGCGCCCTAGAACAAAAACTACTCAACCAAAATCACTGTTCTTGGTATCATTTTTCATTAGAAAGGACACCCTATCCATTGGACATAATAATTGCGTTGCTGTATTTTGGAAGTGCCCCGTTCCGTTTTTTGGGGGGCACCCTGTATAGGCAAGGAAAAGGTAGACAAAATCAGGATAACAATGTACACAGTACAGACACAAACACAACAGTGTCATCTGTATGATAGTCGTAACAATACTATCTATGTTACTTTAATCTTTATGCATGAACAAAACAACACACAATACAGATGTTAGTACTGTTTATCATATTTTGTATCAATATTCATATAAAGCAGAAAACAACACGGAAGAAGAATAATGACCCACATACGGTGCGTGCACAGAGCGGGCTAAAGCGTCTGTGGAAGCGGTTTCTCTCCAAACTTCACCTCATGAGGGCAGGAGACATAGAAACCAACCCAGGACCCAAGGCGAAGTCAAAGCATGAGTACATATGATTTATTATTTTTAAAGTTATATTTTGTGTTGTTTGACAGAGATATAACAAGTACAATATTGACTAAGGGTGCACATTTCAAATTGAATGGTAGAACCTTACATGCTTATCCTTTAATAAGGTGTATGTTTGTTTATTTCCGTTTTATTCAAATAAAACATAACACTGCAACATTTAACGTTGTAAGGATGAATATTTTTCCCGCAAAAACTATTCATGAGTAAGCTATACCCAGAACACATACTGTGCAATTTGTTTGTTATATGCATTAATACAGTATTATATTATTTGTTGAAAATGAAAAATAATTAATTAAATAGAATGAAAACTTAAAGTCATGCCTGTATAGTGTCTAACTCCACGAAAATTACTTGGAGCTTCCTCGTTTCTCTTCTACCGTGTTGTTTAGCTTATGGTAAAAGAAGAATAAAATAGGGTTTGATTTTTAAAAATGTCCCTTTAGTATGAAGATAATTATCATGGAAATCTTTTATTTGGAAAACGTTGATCAACGCTTTTGATAAAAAGTACAATTGTCGTAGCTTAACACGTCCGGATGCAGCACGCTTGGGAAATATTCCGGAGATTGAACTTTGAGCCGAGCGAGCACAAATTCCATGAATTCTGTACTACGTCTGTAAACATACACGGGTGCGAATATCTCAAACGGATGATTATTACTGCGACAAATGTATGGCAGACCATCAGTATTCGGTGATAAAATATGAATTCGATATTCGTTTTTTTCACTAGGTAAACAGTGTTCGTTTTCTTTCAAACTTTCACAAATCTTTCAATTGTATTTTACAATGATATTGATATAGGATTGAAGTCTCAAATGTCATTTTGTGCAATATCTGACACTTTACAGGTATCACTTAAATTCAATTTCTTGATATAATGAAAACATAATGGATGAGACAATTGTTTGTTAATTTGCCTTATAATTGTTCTTAAGTAATGTCAAATTATGTAATCAATATCCAGCCTATACCTGACTTATACAGAGATCTGCAATAGGTTGCCTTACAACCCCAACACGATTTCCTTGCATGTTGCCTTCGAGCTGTAAAATCTGACCTGGCTTGTGGTAAGCAAGGTGAATATCTCGGTTTGTTCTTTGACTAGTCCCTGATGTTTAGACTTATTAGATGTATTATCATTAATTTAATTGAATATTACATTGCTATCTCAGTTTTAATGTAGTCCTCCGGGCTGTGGCTCGAGATATCGTCGATAGAGACACAATTGAAGCCTTGGGAAGAGAACTGGGATTCCATCAGGGAGCGATAGAGAACTACATCAAAACCAACATGCGGTCCCAAAGCGTGACTAGTGAAGGAACACTGCAGATGTTACGGGACTGGCACGACACCGTGGGGAAGGCCGAGGAGAGGCCCGTCCTAAGAGAAGCGCTGGTGAAGGGCAACCTACGTAGGATAGCAGATGAATATCTACCGGGCGGTAAGTATTCATAATTAATTGTGGACGTTGATCTGATCAGGGTAATTTTGATACAATAGCATAACTCCTGTCTACGTGTATTTGGGGAATATATTGTGGAGGCAAATCTTCAAATGATAGCAGCTCGGCTAACTATTATATAACACAACTAAATTGTTGGTCATGTGTCTTGCAAAACACGTGGCTCCCATATTATAATGTGTCTTTAAGGGGCCCAGTGGGGTATTGATTTTTTTTCTTCATACAAATTGATATCTTCATCTTTAAATGATCCATGGATTCTAAGCTATACAAAAATACATACATTATGGGGTAGGGGGTAGCTATTACATGGGGGGCCAGTCTGGTAAAAAAAAAAATCTATCCATTTTTTTAATTTTCAGATCAAAATAATCTGTGAAGTGTAAGCTTTCAGAATATACCTACTTTTTGGGGACAGATAATTACTTCTGTGCTTAATTAAGGTTTAATCAATTGGCGTCGACCCTAAAATACACCGAAAAGTGCTCCTTCCAAAATCAGAATTACATATATATGTAATGTAGTCGATTGTGATGAATTATATCTGTGTTAAAATATAGGTTTTACATTAACTTCCGTTTTACCAAAATTAAGGTTTTTTAGACAAAAAATGCTATAACTTGAAAAACATTCATCAGAATTACTTCAAAATTGGCAGTAACATTTGTTTTCATGCAACAAACAATCCTATGATAGATTTTGCACAAACATACCTCACAAGCAAAATTATTAACAAAAATCATTCGTATTTCTGTTTTTTCTTTGAAATATGCAAATTTTATGTAAATGATGTAAATTATACAAACGGTGTCATAGGATTGTTGTGCATACCATGTAGTATCAGAATCACATAAAAGTGCCTTGATAATGTAATCACAATTACAGAAGTAGTAAAAAGAACAAGCAACAAAATATTTGATGAATATTCATGTCCTTGAGAAATGTGCATATAATTTGCATAATTAATGAGATAATTAAATTTCTCAAAAAGATTTAGATTCTCCATTGTCTCAGCTTTCCAGAAATAAATGGTTTATAGGAGTTTACTTTAAAATCAAGTAATGATTTATTCAGAATTCTTTATTAACTTGCATTTCACTGTATTTTACCAGACTGGCCCCCTTAAGGATTTTGTTATCAATGTTGTACATTTTTGGGGCCGTAAGTGATTATTTTCTGGCTTAGATTGGAGATTTGTAATTGTACTTTTCATAAATAGTCCAAATAAAATTACTCCAAATCTAAATTTTTACCATCCAAATTGTGTTCCTCTTTTTTCAGAGTGAGCAGCAATATCTAATGTCATGCAGAAAATAAACATGGCAGTTTATTTGTGATTAGCATGCCCTAAACTTCCATTGAACCAACTACCGACTATTTATCCCGCTATTTTCCTAATTTTATCCATGTCACATTTATCAAACAAATATCAATATTGTATATATGACCTTTCAAGCTCATTTGCCGAAAATCAGATTGTTAAGACTAACATTCTAACAAAATTGAAAAGTATTTACTCAAATTCAATGAAATTAGAATTAGAGGTAATTTTAGAGGTAATCCTATTGTAAACCAAAATATGTACATTTCATATGTACATTTCTGATTTTTCGCAAAATTGCCTTTTGACTATGAAGATAGCTGAATAATGTAAAAAGCCATCATTAATTTGTTTGTATAGCATCATAATATCTATCTTTAAAATGTTGAATGTATACGCCCCTATTCCTCGGAGGAGATACGTTTTGAATGTTGACTTGCTAACAGTTTGACATTTTATTTGTCTGTATATAATTGCTGTTTAAACTTTTATTTTAAGTCTAATTGTCTTTAATTTAGTTGGATTCCCCACGTTCTAAGGTTTCCAGAAACGTATGATTTGTAGGGGGTATCTTCAATGGTTAGAAAGATATTCCTGATATAGTAAAAGTGTGCAAAAACGTCAAATAATACCCCACTGGGCCACCATTATTTATTTATTCATGTCTTTTTAATTCCAAATACAGGGTAGGCAACCTCAGTTGAAACACTGCTTTATAGCCGGTACAAATACAAATATAAGTATAATCGACATAATAGATAAGCTACGTACATTATACAAATTTAAGTCAACAGATATACAATCAGACATTACAAACAAAAATTAATACAAAACACAATCAAAATCTGAAAGCTTAAAGCTATATGATATGACAGTAAAGGAAAACGCCCCGCACACAACTAATGAAATGTATGCATAAGAAAGAATATATTTGAAATAATATGGGATTATACTAAATTTGCCATGAAACCGCCCGTTCATTGATTTATTTGGAATACAGAACAAATTTAAAGTAACATATCGATATAGCCAAGGGGTGTATTTGAAATGTTCAATTATATGCAAAGCACACTCAAACCCTGCCGCGCGTGGCAGATAGGCTAGCTGATCGGCTAGCTATACGCCTCCATCATGTCAATGCGATGAAGCCCGGGCGGAACGATTCGAAGCTGTGAACTTTTTCAATCCATCTAATCGGGGGCGCATGAAATTTTCCGCATTTATATTTCCGCATTTTCTTTGTTATGGGTCATATTCACCCACACAAACCCTCTTTTACACTATTTCAACACTTGTTATGGCAATAGAGTGGACTTTTGTGATTTTCTTATTACTGCTCTATGGCTTTAATACATTATCTGGTTAGATTTGATTGTTTTGTTTACATTATATTGGACTAAGTTACGTAAATCACAAATATGTCTAAAGGTAATATTAAGAGCCATTTTGTTTTTCTTAATATGCAGTGAGTTTTACGCTTGGTGTGTTTGCCCATAAAGATCAGTGTTATCAAAACAAATTATCTGACTGATTTCCCTCCAAGTGATACTTGTGAAATTTGTATCACTTTTTTATTGAATTATGTTAACGTGCAATAGAATGAGAATACATTTTTAAAAAAAATATTTTGGATTATAACACGTAGGTTGAAGCCTGTAAATATACATTTTGTTATTATTCAAAAGTATTAGCTAAGGGTATACTACATGTTTGTATACAACTTTTGAGCGCTTGACAAGTGCACTACCCTTCTAAAAAAACGTTAAAGCTAAACTATGATCGATCGAAGTTGTCAACCTCCCCGTGGTGGATCCTGGAAACTGTACATCAGGCGAATGACAACAACTAGAGTCAACGACAGCGTCGTGACATCACCGCATAGTAGCACCCTTGTCCGCGTCACTTGAACGCACCACGTCAGACCAACACCACTTTGAAGCATGCAGCATAGCGCCAACCCACAACACGCGCCCTTGTCAGGGCGGGCATCATCTGATGTCATACGGGACGGCATCACCATCATGCAGCTGAATGTGGAAGGCATTACTACGGCCAAGATCAACATCATCGAACACCTTCTCCAAAAGCACAAACCTAGTGCTATACTAAGGACATCTCACACCTAAATATCCAAGGCGTTACCCTAGCTGCTCACACCGAGAGCGACATTCATGGCATCGCCACCTTCATAAGGAACTCTGCCAAATGGAACACAATAGCCTCATGCCATCCAGACTCAAGCCTGGAGTGGACAGCAACATCAGTCGAAGGAGTTACAGTCACCAATGTCTACAAGCCCCCCCCCCCCCCACCTTTCGCCTTCAGACTGACTCGATCCCAACCTTAGCCCCACCCTGCATTTACGCAGGCGACTTTACTGACCAACCTAGTGGAACTAGACGTAGACAACCTACCCTTACCATCCTCCTCTAACATGGACCAAGCGTACACATCATACCGCAACCTTCTCACCACAGCAGCCATGAGCTTCATCCCACGCGGCCACCGCCGCTGCTACATCCCCTCATGAGACGATGAATATAACGACCTCTACAACGACTTCCTCGAGGCCGAATGCGGCGATGAAGCAGCCTCTAAGGCAACCCTTCTAACAGCCTGCCTAGACAACAAACGCAGAGAGAGATGGGAGGAGACAGTTCAAGGAATTAACTTCACCCACTCCAGCAGACTGGCCTGGAAAACGAAGTCCCAAGCCAAAACAATGCCCCGTTACCGCTAACTCAATCGCGGAACAGCTCCTCGAGAACGGTCGCTTCAAAGACGCATACAAGAACCACACTCGCCACATCAAACATGAAACATCCAAACTCTGGCAGGCACCAGGAGTGGATGGACTCTTGTCATCAAAGGCTCAAGGACCAGACAACCTGCCTCCTGAGTTCCTACTGCACTGCGGACCCAAATGCCTGGAATGGTTATCATCCTGCCCCACCCACCAGTATGGCGCAAAGCAACCATCATCGCCTTACCCAAGCCAAACAAGCCCTTAGACAACCCCAAGAACTACAGACCAATCTCCTCCTCTGCATCCCCTTCAAGCTACTCGAAAGACTCCTCCTAGCCCGGCTGGAACCAATCGTCGACCCCCAACTTCCTTACGAACAAGTAGGTTTCCGCCGCTGCCGCAGCACCGTCCAACAAGTAGTCTTGCTCACCAATGACATCGAGAGCAGTTTTGAGAGAGGCCACAAGGCTGATGCCATCCTGGTCGACCTAACTGCAGCCTACGACACCGTGTTGCACCAGGGACTTACCCTGAAGCTCCTCTAGATGGTCCCAGACCGCCACCTAGTAGGATTCATAACCAACAACCTATCTAACCGCAAGGTTCAGTCATGGCACCAACGCTCTTCAACATTTACATCAGTGATATGCCCAAGACTGCCGCACGACAGTACGGCTACGCAGACGACCTTGCTCTCTTCCACTCGGACAAAAAATGGTCAAAAGTTGAAGACGCCCTAACATATGACATGACCAAGATAGCGAACTACGTGAAGACATGGAGACTAAAGCTGAGCGCTGCAAAAACAACGGCAACTGCCTTCCACCTCAACACCAAAGAAGCAAACCGCCAGCTCACAGTCAAAGTCAACAGGAACCCAATGCCCTACATCCCCTCCCCAACATATCTTGGAGTAAAGCTAGATAGACAGCTGACCTTCAAACCACACCTTGATTCACTCCGAGCCAAAATCTCATCTAGGAACCACCTACTCCGCCGCCTTGCGGGCACCACCGGGGGTGCTAAAACTCCCACGCTTCGTACTGACGCCCTCGCACTAGTCTATAGTGCTGCCGAGTATGCCGCCCCTACATGGTGTCGCAGCTCACAAACACCCAAATTGGACATTCTGAACGAGGATCATCATCATGAATGAGGATCATCACAGGATGCCTCAGACCCACACCAACTGATCTCTTACCAGTAATCGCTGGTATCACACCCCCGCCCTCCGCAGAGAACACTATACTCAACAACTAGTAAACAAGTCCCTCCAAGACCGTACACACCCTCTACACCATACCACCCAGAACACACATCCGGCCCGCCAACGCCTACGCTCACGCAAACCGTTCAGTCGCCATGCTGACACCTTGCGGGAGGGTACCCACAACACCCTCACCGCATGGAAGGACAGCTGGCAGCAGACCCAAACCCCCCTCAATTCAAAGTGACCCCAAACACAAAGCTACCACTTGGCGCGGATCTACCCCGAAAGGATTGGGTCACCCTGAACAGGCTCCGCACAGGGGTCGGCAGATTTAACGCCAACATGCACTGCTGGGGACTCAGACCTTCTCCGGCTTGCATGTGTGGAGCACCCGAGCAGACTGCCTCCCACATCATGAAGAGTGCCCAATACTTCGCCCACCCCGGCCACCCAAACCCAGATTTGAACAACTTGGACCCCGACACTGTTCACTGGCTACAAAACTTGCGTGATGTTGCGTAGAAGCTGCGCTGCCTCATACGCAAGAAGAAGAAGGTCGATCATTTAACTAGTATTATCGAATCAGGACAATATCTCTTTGGATTCATTGCATTGCATGGTTGAATTGAAAATGGGGGACGGTCGGAAGTGAAATGTTGTAAAATATGCCAAAAGTGATCATTTATAGGAACATTAACTCTTGTATCGCCTTTAAAAAAAATTGTGATATTATTGAAAAGCCTACTCGTTATTTTGTAAATACCATATGTCCTGTAGGATGCTTGAGGTTCCAGTCTTAGTATAGCCGGTCACCAGTTACAGTATATCCTGGATGACCGAGGACGCAATATAACTATTGACCGGTTATACTAGGTCTTGAATGCCAAAATATAATTTGGATGGATGTGTTTGCAGAATAATAAGCATTGGTAATGTGGACCACGAGATAGTCAAATTTAACAGGTGCGACATAGTACACCACATTACTGGGATATTGTTGTTTTTGTTAGCCTGTAGTAAAGTAATACCACTGATAAGAATTCGGACAAAACAAGCAGCTTAAAAGGGTAGTACAGTTTTGGTTAGCCTAAGCCTTAGTAACCAAAACCTACACAATAACATTTAACAATAATAGTTATAACTCCACCATGCTCGAAAATACCTTTACAAACAACTAAGTAAAAAGCCTGTTATCATTCACAAGGGCCATTAAACACAAAAGAGCGCTCTCAAACAAAGCGTTGGTTTCAACAATTTTTCATACAGAATTATGTATGTGATGTTTTGTTGAAAATAATAGAGTGACCATCAATTAAATAGAGTGATCATCAACAACTATTTAAAAACTACTTTTGACAATTAAAAAGAAAAGGTAAGGATGTTATTTGCCTCCGAAACGAAGTAGCCGGAGGCATTATGTTTTCGGTCGTCCGTCTGTCTGTACGTCCCGTTCTCGTGATCGCGTTATCTCAAGAACCGATTGACGGATTCTCACTAAACTTGGATCAACTTGGATAAACTTGGATCAAACTTGGAGTGCCAATGATCTGATTATATTTTGGGGTCATTAGGTCAAAGGTCAAAGGTCACAGCTAGGACTCATTATATATGCAAATATAGATCGTGATCGCGTTATCTCAGGGACCGATTGACGGATTCTCACCAAATTTGGTTCATGTATGTATCTTGGAATGCCAATTATCTGATAAGATTATGGGGTCATGAGGTCAAAGGTCAAATGTCATAAGGCTCATTATATATGCAAAAATACCGCGTGATCGCGTTATCTCAAGAACCGATCGGCGGATTCTCACCAAAATTATTTAATGTATGTATCTTGGGGTGCCAATGAAATTATTATATTTTGGGGACATGAGGTCAAAGGTCACAGGATTACATATGCAAAAAATGCTTTTGATTGCGCTTATATTCCAAAATAGCTTCATCGCGTTATCTTAATAAGTGAATAATGGATCTGGACCATACTGGGTGCATGTATGTATCTTGATGAGTCGAAAAGGTGTGTAAGTGTTGGGGTCATGAGGTCAAAGGTCGCAGGGCTCAATGAATTAGCTTGTAATTGCACAACCTCAAGAACTGAATGTCAGATTTTAATAAAACTTGGTACCTGAATGTACCTCAGAAAGCCATTGTAGCCATCAGATTTGCAAGTCATGAGGTCAAAGGTCAAGGTCATAGGACTCATTAATATGCAAAAATAGCTTGTAATTGCAATATCCCAAGAACCATTTGACAAATAACCATCAACATAACTGTGTACATGCGTATTTTTTAGGGAGCTATACACTTATACAATTTTGGGGTCTTTATGTCAAAGCTCAAGGTCATGGCCTATACATGCAATTATAGCTCATAATTGTGATATATCAGGTCTGGACAGGTAGACAGATAACTATGTTGACATGTTAATATGGACTTGATATATAAATTGCAGAATGGTGGAGGCATCATTTACGACCGCGCGCAGTCGAAGATCCATCTAGTTTAAATCGAATATATATGTTCCCATATTTATAACAGTCAAATATATTTATTGATATTTCTGGCGTTTCTGATCGATTTTGATCAAATAGAGTTTCACGACTTCACATGATATTCATATGTAATATTAAAGGGATAGTTGAGTATTGGTCAAACTTAACTTTAGTAACCAAAACCTGCACCATTACGGTGCAAACTAATAGTTATAACTCCACCATGCTCGAAAAGTATACACAATTACAAACGACAAAGTAAAGCCCCTGTTATCATTCAAAAAGAGCCGTTACAACTCAAGAGTCAAATTAACTCTAGAGTACGCTAGCGCGAAGCGCTAGCGTTCTAGGTTCTCCTAATACTGGACTGAAACTGAATTTTTTTTTTTGCACGCTAATTGTGCTTAAAATTATACATATGATACGGTACTTACCACCGATTCATTCTCCAATATGTGATCCAACTATCGGTTGGATTAAAATTATGGTTTTTCCCTCAATTCCGCTAAAAATCAGTGATTTATGCGCCTCCTCGACTTCTCTCCGTGTGTTAGCTGCGACTCCGAACAGATTTTGAACGAAAGATGATCGCAATGCATGGCCGCCGATGCGAACGGCGAACGGCGCTTGCGATACACATTGTACATGCGTGGTAAGCTTAGGAGAACCTAGAACGCTAGCGCTTCGCGCTAGCATTCTCTAAAAGTGATGTCCGGACGTCAATCACTTTTATATTATATTTTGAAAGCAAATTTCACAACAATGAGAGCATTTGAGTGGGAATTGTTATTATTTCCCATGTTTCTTTTAATGATCTTTCACATGGAATTGAAATCAACCAAATCAGTTACAATTATTATTATTATTTTTTTTTTTTTTTTTTGGGGGGGGGGGGGCACTTCGGAAAATACCAATACTCAACGCTCCCTTAAATTACATAAAACTGTAGCAAATACGACAAAATTGTTACTCCGCACGTGGCTCCCATAGACCCCCGCTTATGGAGCACACGCACTATATAAACAAACAAAACGTGATAACAAGTACCACGTTTACTTCGCACTTTTTAAATAAATAAATTCACCAAACAAACAAGATTTCATTACTTAAACAGGGGGACCAGTTTGTAAGTCCAAAGAAATCTTGTCCGACCTTTGGCGTATTCAGGTTTATTCAAATGCAGATGTCGATCGATAAGGTACGCAGTTTACAATAGGTAATTGTGCCCAAACAACGGAGTACAAAGATCATTATGAGTACGTAAAGCAAGCACACACACATAGTTCTGATGCAATAACCTCACGACATTCGAGCAGATGAGTTCATTAGTATTATGTACACACAAAAAACATGTACAATTTAGTGCGATTTAGCAGGCACAGACTTGGTAAAATTGGCAAAATTGGAAGCCTGACATGGAGCGCCCTAAAATAAAAAAATACACGCCCATGTTCTGGTATCGTTTTTCATTGGAAAATAAACCCTATCCGATGGACATAATTATTTTGTTACTATAATTTGGGAAGAGACCCGTCCCGTTTTTGGGGACCACTCTATATAGAACAAAAAATGTTTTTATCCGTCAATACATAAGTCATTTTCTAAACAGATTTAGTAACATTGTCCAAATCCAACAAATTATTAAGAACTCTTGCGGTTCACTCATACCATGTTGTTTTTCTATTACCAAACATGATTCGGTTTTTTGAATTCCCCTTTCGTTACAAAAATCTTTACGATTGAAGTGTTCGGATTGTTCATCATCCACAGGAAACTGTGTACAAAGTCAATGTAATGGATAATGATCATCGCTAGTGCGCTTACCCCAAACTGTATACTCTAATCGAAAGAACACAGTGTTTTGAACACACTGTATTTAGTGTAAGCACAATGAGAAGATTATGGTAAATTAGAACGGTTTCACAGTGTGAACACTCATCCCATTGTGATCACCACAGTGAAAGTGCTAAGATACACTGTGTGAGCCCACTATTCTACACACTATAAACGCAGCCAATTTCACACTGTGGTGACAGTGCGCACACAGTGATTTTACGGTGTGAGTTGGTTTTCATATTGTTAACATGCTCCAATCTGTGATCTTTATCATGTTATATCGATATATGATATAATCATGTTTAAGAGGAATAGAGGAATAGACTTTCTATGAAGCCAGGAGTTATAATGACTATTGATTGATTATATAACAAAATATTCCTCCCTGCCATCTACTATGATACAACGTACACGTCAGTCTACCACTGTTTTTTTTGTTTTTTTACATAGCTTTGAAAATCCATGTTTATGTTGGTATCCGATTAACAGTGAACATATGTAGTTGCTACATAAATTTAGTTTCCTTCTTCTGCATACAAATACCAACAACCAAGTAGGGCTTGCTACATATTTTTGTCTTAATTAAAGTAATTATTACGGGAAAACTGACAGCGGCTTGAAATTGTTGAGTTTCGATGAAGTTATTTTTTTCTGAATATTTGCGTTTCCTTATTGAAGGTATATTTCCACACATGATAACCGTTATGATAATGTCTATAGACAGGATGTGGGTGAAATAAAGCCAATAAACCGTTCTGATACATGTATTGAGAAATATTTATTACCACATATTATTTCGTGTTTGTTTTTTCTGCAGATAATCCATCTCCAAGACTGCCGACTCTCACAGACGAACAGATTGAAGACTGTGCTAATGATCTCCGGTCTTTCTATCGGAGGCATATATGCAAGATAAGAGATGACCCTCTCGACCCCACTTCACTCCGTCCATTGGAGGAGATCTACACCAACCTCAAGATGCACACTGAAGATGGCGATGAGTGGGAAGAATTGAAATACGAAGACCTCCTCACAATCGACAACAATGGGGAGCTCGCCAAACGACTGCTGGTACAGGGAGAAACTGGGTCTGGCAAGACCACCCTGTGTGCAAAGATTGCATGGGACTGGGTGAATCAAACACAATTCACACAATTCAAAATGGTTCTCATCATCCCACTAAGAGAATCTGAAAATTACACCGTTGGACAAATAGTGAAAGGCTATCTTAGGAAAAACAATCCTATTCAAGCCAACCAGCTGGATACATACATCATGTTGAATCCAGATAAGTTCTTCATCATCCTTGACGGGCTTGATGAGTTCAAAAGGACAATTCCCGAGTCAAATACCAACATGTCACAGGAAAATCACATAGACATTGTCAAAACTCTGACATCAGATCACCTAGAAAACTGCTTTGTGTTGGTAACGACACGGCCTTGGAAAGCAGACGAGATCAGATGGAATTTGAAACTAAGAGAATTGTATTCCTTCATCCGCGTTGAATGTTTCAATAAGAACGATATTTTGGTTACATAGCGAAATATTTTAGGAATGATGAAACAAAAGCTAACACACTAATCCAATGTATACATGATAATGACATAATATTCGAACACATGGCCCCATATCCTATTTACATAGCTATGCTATGTTTGATGTGGAGAGAGCAGGGGAATGAGAAAAGAACAGAATTACAAAAGCTACAGACATTTTCACAGATATTTAAGGAAATGTTTATATTCTGAGAGAGCATTTTATCATTAATGGTTTGGATCTAGATGATTCATCACGAGAGGTGCATCTCAGAGAAATAGATGACCACTTGAAACTCAGTTTCCCAGATCGCATTCAATGGCCTTTTGAAAAGAAAGATGATTTCAAAGAAAATGATTTCAAAGACTGCCCCGATGCCATGAAAACGGCGTGTAAAATCGGAGTTCTTACGAAAGAAAGAAAGCTGATCCCCAATGTACAGTTGCAGGGTACTTCCCAATCCCGGTTACAACCTACAGTGTACTTCACCCATAAGCTCTTCCAAGAGTTTGTGGCGGGAATGTACCTTGCTGTCCTATACCATTCAAACCGTACTGAATACAACAGAGTGATCAACGAGGTAGTACTTCCTAACAAGGAAGAGTTCATGTATCTGCTGTACTTTGGAGCCAGCACTGAGCAAGGAGGTCGGGATCGATATCATAACTAGGATGAGTGAGCACGCTGGCAGCGATATACTTCATGAAGGTTTCATCGTGGATGTAGCCTTTGAATGCCATGATAGAGATGCAGCTGATCTAGTGAAGACCATGTCCTACGTAACATGACATCGTTAAGGATAGACACGGGGAAGAGTGAACACACAATACTAGGATACATGTTTCTTGCACCGGATATGGTAAGTTACTATCACGTTATTACATTCGGACTAGTCGAGGTGCACCTATAGAGACTATTAAAAACAAGCTGTATCACTTCGGCGATCCCTCGCATATATCCCCAAGTTGATTTCTATCCTTCGGGTTTATGTCAGGTTTATAATAGCTTCTGACCACTCGGGCAATCAGAATTAAGGGGTTTCAGGGACGAGCACCGTACGAGGGTTTTCTATAGCTCAGTCGGTAGAGCACCGGTTCTAGCAATCCGGAGGTCTCGGGTTCGAATCCCGTTGGAATCCCATTTTCTTTGCCCTTTTTTAATCACAATATATTTCTGGTCAGTTTCTCTATATGTTTGAATTAATACTATTTCATGACATTATGCTTGATTACAGACTAGTTTGGGTGTCTATGGAAGGGACTGTAAAGTATCACTCTCCAAGGGGCTAGCAGAGATTATCTGCACATCGACCTCTCTCAAGAAGCTTACGTTCAGTGGATGTTCTCTGCATGATAGTTTTTATGAGATCCTTGCTATGAAAGGTGGACGCAGTACGGTAAGTAAAGTATAGGATTGTTTGTCTAATAAGTAGTTAATGTAATACTGCTTGGACTTCAATTTCAAGTCAGTAATATTATCATGTTCACATGGCATAAATTAAACAAAGTTTGTAAAAATGTATGCAAGAATTGTCATGAGCTCATTTACAGAAATTATAATGGCTTAAGTGTTTTAAGTTATTTCATGAGATACATAATATCGCATTTGGCAATCACCCTTTTTCCATCGCAAATTAATATACACTGTTGGTCATAATGTTAGAATATTTTTTTTTTTAGATCAAACTTCATTCCTTTTCCCTATTTTTGCGCGTAATGAACCATTACAGACTAGAAATAATGATTATATAATCTTTCCAAACTACCAATGTACAATAAATGGTTGAATGGGTTTGCATTAATTAATGTAGCCTTTTGTTTTGAGCTTTGAAAGGCAGAACCTTTCATGATAGGCCCATTTTCCCACTGAAAAACGTATGTTCAGCAAGTCATCATTATGTGTCATTTCTCAGCGTTGGCTGCAAAACTTTCAACCAAAATTGGCACAGAGGCTCTCTAGGTCATATTCCGTCCAACCCCATTGCCCACACGTCAAACGATGCTTGTGCTCCACCAGCTAAGATGATTGATATACGTTTGCATTCAAAATTATCCCAATATCACAGAATATTGCTTGATTACCTTTAATACGCTATACCAAAATAAAATATACACTCGGCAAATAAATCACAAGGTACTGTGTAGATAATGAATGTTAACAGTGTGTATTAAACGATGCTTGACCATAAAAATGTCGGGCAATTTAAGTTCTTTCTACGGACGGGGTGGGGGGGGGGGGGGGGTGGTGGGGCAGTATACATTACGGCCGTGTTACATTCGTTCGCCATGAGAATGAGCACGCAAGTCAAGTATGGGCAATAGATTACTATCTAATAGGTTGAGTTTTAAAACTTAACTCAGATACCATAGTTTCATCGTAATTTAATTCAACAAATAACAGTTTGCCCACAAATCAACAATTAGTCAACTATAGTCAACCCCAAAACGGACATCTCACATGAAAACAAGGACAAAATAAAATGGTTTATTCTCATTCTAGACGAATTATATTTCCATTTGTGTGTACATAAGTCACGCGAATGAACAATGTTCGGGGCTGACAGGAAACAACAAAAGTTCACAAGACTTTAACACGATAGATCATGATAAGATCCGATTTCCGCAAATTTGGTTTAAAGGGATCTAGTAACGTTGTTAACATGTGCATAAAGTGATGAATAGTTGGTACAATGAATATATATTTTGTTTGTTTATATTTCAACTAAATAAATGTTACATGGCCGAGAAGTGAGCAAAAATAAACTGTGATATTTACTAACTCATTGCACTGACTTTGTTCCCCGTTACGACTATCCAGTGGATAGTTTAAAACCTGAACAATTCAATCGTAAATATCTTTTTAACGAAAGGGAAATTCGAACAACTGAAAACTGTTTCATGCTTCTATTGTTAATACGAATATAATAGGGTATGATGGAACAGCTAGAGTTTCAAGTGGATTTTTAGGATTCGGACAATGTTACTATATTTCTTTAATGTTCATAATGGTCATAAATCGGTTCTCTCTTCGATGCATCAAACCCTTCTGGGACTGTCGGTTTAAATTACATAATGTACACACGTTGAAACTACAGGCATTTTACAAGATGAGGAGAGCATTAAGGGGATGCAATATGGGTATTGCAGACGACAAGTTGGATAGTAACAATGTTTGTTAGTTTGATCATTTACGCCAATTCCAGAATGATGCATTAATGAAATCCAAAGGTTGATTTATAGGATGTGATGGGCCAGAGAGTGTGATGAAGACAGTTATCGGCACGAGTCAATTACTTAGGTTTGTTTGTTCGGATTAATCGATATAACATGTACAAGGGAAGGACATGTATTTGTACGATTCAAAACAAATGGCTAGCACCACAGAGGGAGCCAAGAAGCTGTAATAAGGATTGAGTTAATTTTCACGGACAACTGGTGAGATGTCACTGACAATATAAATATGTGTGTTCACATGCACAAAAAATGACATTAGTCATGAAGTCACCCAGGTAAAATGTCTATGCGTTTTCGAGCAATCGGTAAAATCTCGCTGGTGGGGCCATAATGCCTCCTCGTCTCTATTAGGATTAATACATGGATTATGCTTAATCCGACATTTTGTTCCCATGCCGTCCGGGGTTGGTTTGTTCTGAACCACCCATTATAGCGCTAGTGCTGATGTTCTTTAATGTTATTATGATTTCGAATGATGTATACATGTATGCAGTTGCCACATACATGTAAGCCTATATTGTATAACATTAATAAAAACTTCTATTATTAACATTAACAATTACAAAACGTTATCATGTATCAGCTATAATCTGTTTCATGTTTGATTGTATCTATGCCATACATGTTGTAGATTTCAATATAAATAATACTAAGACATCAATATTGCTATGATTCCAGTTTGTCCCTACGACATAACTGTTTCGCGTACTTGACTATTTGCAGTATTTGAAGTATTGCCTTAAATGGGTATTCCTACCTCAATATACCAACATGAGAAACTTTATTATTCAATTTAGCAATATGAGCATAAAGGTCCGTTCAAGGATATCTAACATAACCATTTTTACCAATTTCACATTTGATCCTTATAATGGTCATTATTTTGGTATATATTCAAGCTCCAATCCAAATTGTACAAGAAAACTACTTCGAAATTGTGTTTTACTGTATCTAAGGTCGATTTTCATGAAGATTACTAATAAAAACATATTTTCCTCTTGGAAAACCCGATAAAATAAAACAATCAACTTGTAAATTCACTTTAGGAATCCCCGTAAACAAATTGAGTCAGGGCGAAAAAAAATCACATCATCTTTGTGACGTCGCATAAGGACAATCGCAGTAGACGTACACGCTGAGTGCATCTACTCACGTTGACAGAGAGATTTTATTTCGATTTTGTTTTCAATATTTGCAAACATTTGTTTAAGTTCATATCATGGAGGATCCACACTCAGATGTGTTGCTGCATCCTGCTACAATGCATTTCTTAGGCATTTCAGTTAAGCCTCAATTTCTAATTAAATACGAGTTTGTTTTACTAGAAAGTCAAAGACTCTGCATGCAATCCATGCACGTTCCAAACTTTGAACTCCGTATTGTGGTCCTCATGTGACATCATGACCCGATGGGCACGTACAGACGAGCGCGCTCCGCTATAAATAACTTTATTTTAGAAGTATGGAACGCACGATGCGAAAAAAGCCAAAAAGATGTATGGAAATTACTTTTTTTTTGCCCAAAAAAGGAGTGTGGTATATCAATAAAGGCACATATTCAAAGCTATAAACCTGAATCAAAGCCGGGATTTTCTATAGCTTTAATGGCAATCCAATAAAAATTGCGCATACTTTTGAATGAAACATGAGGCTGGCAGAGAACAGGAGAAGTTACAATTTTGTTCAGTATTATCATCAAATGGAAACGAAACCTCGATAAAGGGTTATTACAGAATTTAATGGTGAACATATCTGAAGAAAAAAATCAATAGCAACTGGATTGAATACAAAGTATGAAATATACCGAAGTTTCAGAAATAATTATCATTATACTTATTATCATTGTATCATTAGGAGTATCACTGTTACCAATATTACTATTAACAAGATTATGCTCATGATGAGTAATACCATATTGATCATAATTACCATTACTAATGTTGTTTTTATATATTTACAGTATAATCACACATTTCGTGCAACTCAATACTTATACATTTGTCTGTCCAATCTGGGTAAGAGCTAATAATACTATTAATAATAGTAATA
>JBAMJV010009404.1:0-25682 GCA_037951105.1 Echinarachnius parma
AACGACAAACGATTCCAAATTAATTCGGACATTTCACCAAAGGATGCGTAAAATGAAGCTAATCGTAAGGAATATTACTTCTTTAAAATAATCAATGTATCTGCCCTAGTTTGATAACTTTGTCGGACGACAAACGAATTGAAATTAGTTCCGTGATGTCAAAAAGGGTGCGTAAAATGAGGTAAACCATCAACGTAATTGCGGTATTTTAATATCTCCGACGGGCTATAAATGAGTCGAAGTATTAAGTTCTGTGACTTATCATTTATCATCGGGCAAGACCTTGCGGCAAACTGATCTGAAACATAATTATCTTCTAACATGTGCAGAACGATGTTTCGATAATATAACGCTCTACGAGAAAATTATGCGAAAATATATCTGAAACATGGTAATGAATTTTTTATTTTAATGAACACGCTTCACAAAATTGTTCACGATACAATCATGCCAAATTCATCAAGAAAATCGAAGTTATCTTTTTGAAATTAAAGAATGAAGTTACGAGAAAATGATGCCCAAAACATATAGAACATCATATAAAGTAATCTTTGCAAAATGAGAACAAACTCTGGAAATACGATATGAGAAAGAGCACTTTGAATTTGATAAATAGAACATTCTAGAGCACCCCACTTGCAGGGCGCATTTTAATAGCTATTCAGCGCAGAACGATGAAAGACGCATCCAGAAATCTCGGCACAAAGGTCTTTTATTTGATATTGATTGGTGCGGGATATTCCGTGCCTCTTTAGCTGGCAAAGCCGATTTCAATTGCTATTCAGAACGACGAAAATCGCGTCTAGAACTCTTTAGCACAATGGTCTTTTATTCGATATTGATTGGCGCGAGATATTGCGATCCTCGTTTCAATGGGGATGGGGAATGCCGGATCCTGGGGTATCCCGCATAGCATAATATCTCCGCCCCGCCTATGGTGTTTTAATTATCGCTGATTTGTATGTTTTAATTTTGTGTGCCTTATTAAATTCATGTTATTTTCACAGTGTGGAAAAACAGCTGTTTTTGAAATTATAATGACTTACAAAATATTGATAAATGAGAAATGGTAGAAAATTAACACAGTTTTATTTTCTATGAATACTGAATATAACATGATACATACAAGTTTATATACATTTTATACCCAAAGAAGCAAACCCGAACAAAAGGAAATATTTTAAACAATTTGTTTGTGTTTGATTTGTGACTTTGTTTGATGCTGGTGCAATATTCTTTGCAAAAAAAAAGACAGCAACTAATGGACACACAAAAGTAAGAATACTAGTGGACAATAAATTATTGCAAATTTAATAATGGCTTATTATTTTCTTTTAACTTGACAGACAACGTGATCAAAGTGTGGCGCGTGTTCCCTTTCGCAGAGGAGGCACTGACTCCTCTCATGTCCATCTACTGTGCCCACTTGCCGCTGCACATGACTGTGATGAAGACGACGCTTTGCGTAGCATTCCAAGACCCGAACACCGCCACCTATAGTCTGGTGCATTACAACCTCCTCAACAAAAGTGAGTCCAATCTTAGTTTTGAGCAATTTTCTTGTTCTAATTTGCCCACATGTTATTGTACATAATCATGATAAAGACGACACTTTACGTGTCAATTTGTTTGACCGGAACACAGCCACCTATAGTCTGGTCACTAGGTGCATTATTACCTCCTCAACAAAAGTAATTTTGATCATTGTTAGAAGCAGTTTTTATTTGAAATATTTTGCCCACATGTTATTGCACATAATTGTGATGAAGACAACGCTTTGTGTAGCATTCCAGGATCCAAACACAGCCACCTATAGTCTGGTGCATTGCAAAATCCTCAACAAAAGTAAGTCCAGTCATTGTTCTAAATAATTTTTTTCTCCTTGATTTGCCCTCTACTGGGCTCAGGTGCCGCTGCACATGACGGTGTTGAAGATGAGGCTTTGTGTGGTGTTCACAAACCCAACACCGCCACCTATAGTCTGGTGCATTATTTCTCCAATAAAGTAATGCATTTACATCTTATTAACCCTATTCCCATTGGGTTATTTTGGTCACTCGAGTCATTAGGGGGGGGGGGCCTTTTTGGCCCCCCCTCAAATCTCGGCAACGAATGGACCGATCGACTTGAAAATTGGCACATACGTAAAACAAGTCAAGAAGAATAAGAATTTGAAGAAAAAAAATTTTTTTAACCATTATTTTTTTAAAAATAATTAATTAACATTTTGAATATGCAAATTTTTGACGAATTTGGGGGGAAATTGGGATTTTCATCTAAAATCAATAGAAATTACAGGTTTTCTGTAAAAATACTATCAAATGGTGTAATTCATCATATCCATGTTGTTTATGGTGATAAAATATATCACTAATTTGCCTAAATTATGCAAATATGCAAATTAGTATTCCCGGATTTACCCACATTGATTTCATTCTTATGTATTTTATTGTTTGTATTGTTTGTTGTTGTTTTTTTTTAAGAAGAATTTATCTCTGAAGTGTATGAATTAAACTAATAACAAAGAAATAATCCAAATTATAATTCAATGTAACAATTATAACAGATTTGGAGTTTACATGGCATCTGATATATGAATTACATAGAAACCTGTACAAAAATTACATTTTTTTGTGACGGTCGAGCAATTATCGACCTGTAAAATCAGTTCTACAGGTCCGACCGGGGTGAATTATATATCAAAACATGCGGGAGACTTGAGAGAAAAAAGTCATGAAGTTTGAACGTGAAATTCCAATCGGTCTAGATGCACGTCGAAAAAAACGACAGGGGGGGGGGCCAAAAAGGCCCCCCCTAATGGGATTAGGGTTAAACATATAAATGCATTTGTCAAGTTGTATATATAACTAACTGCCATTGTATGGTGCATCAGTGAACATAAACTGCAATTCTGACGAGTTCAGTACGTTCTAAAAGTGTTACTTTCCTTACCTTCAAACTTTCAATTTAACAATTCTATATTCCTTAGGCCGCAACGACCACAGTCCGGATGATGACCACATTGATAACATCACCGGGCTGGCCTGTAACCCCCGAATGAAGGTATTCGCCTCCTCAAGCTCAGATGGAACCATCAAACTGTGGGACAACTACAACCGACTCATCAGGTATCAATTGATTCCCCCCCACCCACCCCCTTTCTTTCCTCTATGGATCCAGAAACACCCTCCCCTTTGTAAAAATTTAAATGCCTTTGATAATGTAAATCAGCATGTCTTTTACCATGGCATGAAAGTGAATAGATGAATATCAAACTATGGGACAACTACAACTGGCTCATCAGGTACCAACTGATGCTGGCGTAGAAAGTAGAATTAAACAAATTTCATGACTAAGATATGATAGTCTATTGTTAAATGTTTGATATATTGTGGTATGTTTTCAAAATCACTTTTGCTCAATTATCTAATAATCTAAATGATAATATAACTTATGCTTTAATACTTGTCCCCATGAATTTGTCGATCACTGTTTCCATCAAATGTTTGTAGAAAATTATGTTGATTCCACTTTTGTATAGATCTGCATACCAGTATGCATGTTTTCTTTTAATTTTCAGGAGCATCAAATTGAATGCAGAGCCACACAGCCTGGACTTCTGCAGTCAGCGAGGGGATATTCTCGTTGGCATCGGCAACCACATACACAAAATCTCCCACGAGACTTGTGAGTATGGAATATTGTAACTATTCACTCCATGATGGTCTCCACCACTAATACAGCTCATAATATTTACTAAGGCTATAATACTGAACCTTGCACTTTTTGAACTGTAAAAGAATTGCATTCTGTTATAATGATGGTTAGATAAGAACAAATTATTAAAAACTTTGTATTGTTCTCCATTTCCCATGAGTCCTGTGAGTATCACTAACATTTTAGCAGTGCACTCTACCACAAACACAGCTCATATGAGGCTTACTGAACATGAAACCTTCTGGACAGTTACAAAATGTTTTCTATTATAATTATGGTTAGATAATAAAATATTGATGTATTAAAGACCTCTGTAATTCTTCATTTCCCATGAGTCCTGTAAGTATCACTTCCATTTTAGCAGTTCACTCTACCACATACACAGCTCATACGAGGCTTACTGAACATCAAAACCTTCTGGAAAGTAAAAGAATTGCATTCTGTTATAATGATGGTAAGATTAACATGATAACACTCTCTGTAGCTCTCAAAAATTGTCCGTCCATATCACTATGCCTAGGCCTAGCCGGGCTACAGAAACTGAGATATAGCTAGGGACAGTCCAAGTATCATGCTCTCTGACAATTACTTTTTGGTATAAATTGGTATAAAAATTACTTTTTGAAAACTTTTTACCTTGTTTTCTCCCACAGACATGCCCAAGGCGTACCTGCGGAAGATGGTGTCGATGATATTCCCAGAGGTCCCCTCCGAGCCGCCCCTGCCCTATGAGGAGGAAGGGGTACGTGCCCTCACCCCCCTCAGCCACAAGAGGCTCAAGGCGGCGCACTCTTCTCTCTTCAAGTAAGTATTTTGTTTTGTGTTTCATTCAAGGCTCGTATTTTTCCGAGCAGTTCATGCTTATACGATACCGGTCTTTTGCATTGTCTTTCCTTTTCTTTCCTTTTAAGAATACTAGATATTTATACATTCCATTATATTTCTTTTTTCACTTTATTTATTGCTGTTTACTTTAAATATTTGTTATGATAGAAATGTTCTCATTTGTATTATTCTCATTCACTTTCTATACCTAGAGCTGTCACAAAACTGAAGATATCTTGATTTTGGAATTGACCAGTTAAAAATTATTTATTTCAAACAGAGAGAAACTGACCAGAAATATATGATATAAATGAAAAATGAACGAAGAAAATGTGGTTTCCCCGGGATACAATAAAGCTGCATCTTTTAGGTGATCCTTTGCCCATTTCCCTAAGTTGATTTCTTATCCTTCGGGTTTGTGTCAGGTTTATAATAGCTTCTGACCCTCACAATTTCTTTGTTCATTTTTCAGTTAAAAGTTTGTCACATTATTCTAAGGTTCTGTGGTATGCTAATCAATAATGGTCGAGTACAAAGTCATTTCAGGTGTGAATCTTTATTCATGATAAACACGACAATGCTGCTCACACAGTCAGCCAGCTGTAGCTCACGTAATCTGCTTATACAGTGCACTCTGGTTATGCTGAGTGCACGTACACGGACATCGTAGACATCCACGATGTCCGATACATACTAGTCTATAATATCAGACCCTAGTACTATCAGCACAATTATGAAGATATCTTGGACCACAAAAGGTATTTAGGTCAAAATACAACAAGTAATTTTGCATTCTCAAGTGATGTGTGATTTCCTGTACTATGTTTGATAGTTTAACTTCTTTCTTTTTGTTCCATATCAGATTTGAACGCTTTGTGGACACTCTCACTGAAGAGGAATCAGAACAAATCACGAGGGCGAAGGAAGAAAAGGAAGAGGTGAGGGATGAAATTTTTTTGTTTACATCCATTAATTCTACCCACACGTGCAATGTAAATAGTCATAGTAAGCATGACCATTTTAATACATGCTATCTGCACAATTTCCTGGTTGTACAGTGTAAATAAAAAAAATTAATATGCACTAGTGTGTCAAAAGTGCCTGCTAGCCATGCATTGTCTAAAGATTTGCTAGGGCACACAACATTAGTATAGTATCATAAGTGATTCTATTTAGAATATTATTATCTTAAAGGGTACCTCCGGACAGAGATTTAGCTCTCTTACATCAAAGACATATCCCAAATGAACATACAAAACAAGTCTGTGATCCTGAAAGTATTTCTACATTGCTAGGGAATCATTTTTAATATCACATGTCACTCATTCTGTCAGCGCAGTTCCGATAACGATACCACTTAACGATCCTCTTATTGATCGCATCTGCGATATATCGCAGCAAGCAGAGAAAATCTCGAAAATCGCTTGTGTGCGCGCGCTGCTGCAGCACAGTGCGTATAGACGGAGCTATAAGAGAGAGAGAGAGAGAGAGAGACACGAGTAGCGCTATAAGGCCAAAAACAATAAATTGTTGAATTGGAGTAACGGGCAACCAAACATTAGGGTAGGTAGGTAGGTTTTTTTTTTTTTTCAGGATTCGCAAATTACACAAAAACACATATATAACACACAAATAACACATATCGCAATTGGAATTTTTTATTTTATTTATTTATTTTTTTTATCAGAAAAAACCTTTAGGGTCGGCGGTATTTTTAGGGTCGGGCGGGTTGTGAATTTGCGTTTCCCAAACCATTCAGCAACTCCTTGTGAATTAGCGACTTGGTCAGAGACCATATGCATACCCGAAATTTCCGACTTGTATAATTTCGAACATTTAGTCGAGTGCCGAACGAATAGCAAATACAAAAAACATTGGACGATTCGAACCAGGGATCTCTAGCGTATCAATCTAACTCTCTATCCACGGAGCTATTTCGGATTGCTTGATTGGTGTTGGTTTTTAAAAATATATATATACCCTAACACTAACCCTTACCCTAACCCTAATGTACAAGCAATAGCATGTATACATATTGCATGCATGCAGAGATATGGTGCGATGCAGTGGCCGTGGCTAGAGTGCGAGCACGCGCGAAACGATACTAACTATCGCATGGGCTATGCGATAAATCGCATACTACCATAATAACGTACGCGTATTGATTGAGCGGTCGTGCAAACAAAGTCGCGCGCGCGAACCAGTAAATAGCCGTGGTTCCGTAGGTCGTAGTAATTAATTGCATTGTTCTCAAATTACAGAAACATATCAGACCCCATGAGAGTATGATTGGTATTCAATTATAGTACCAAAACAACTAAGGATTGGTTTTATCATGCCCGGCGGTACCCTTTAACTTGAGATATACATATTTTATCTGATAATTTGTAATGTATGCAAACTGGCATCTGGAAGTAAATGAATAAAGATTTAAGACTAGCTAGGTCATAATAGTACAAATTTATTTAAACAGACAAAAAATTAAATGTGATGTATTGTTGGCTTCCTTCCATTTTTTCACCAGGCATATGCCCTCTTAGCATCGAGGGAAGATGAGTTGCGCAAGCTCCGTGACGGCGAGTTTGAGTTCTCGCGGCCGAACGCCATACAGAAAGGCACAACGGAAGCCATCCTGGTCAAGAAGAATGCATTCGATTCCTACTGGGGTCAGGTCAGTTACAACAAAAATTGGGCCGGAATTTCTATTCTTTATTTGTCTTCCTTTTTTTTTTTAGCGTATCATCCGGTGAGAGTGAGAAGGGTCTTAAGTCGATTTTTAAATAAAGTGAGTTTGAGTTCTCGCGGCCTAATGGCATTAAAAAGGGTACAACCGAAGCCATCCTCATCAAGAAGTATGCATTTGATTCCTACTGGGACAAGTCTGCAGTACTATAAAATATGGGCAAGAATTTCTATTCTCCCTATTTCTTCCATTTCATTTCATTGTTATCATAACATTTTCATTAAACAATCCATATATTACATATCAAAGTTACAGTGGATATTGGATCTACAAAATCCAGTGAAACATTTATTTGATGATAAATGTACGATATCAAGGTATATTGTTCACTATAGCACATACAAAACAAAAAAGTTAATAGTTATGATAAGAAAGTAATGATAAAAAAGTATTGATGGTGGTTGATGCTGAAAGTTTATTTGGGGGTCATGAATTTAGATACCATTTGTTCCATCAGATGATGTTACATCTAATTTGCATTTATTCCCTGGACCAGGTCCACACTGAGTCCCAGAGACCAGAGATCCCGGACTACGATGAATGGGACCTGGACCGGCTTGAGGGGGACTACGATCCCGAGAAACCATGGTTACGGGAGCGAGAGCCGGTCGGATTTTTCCCAGACCCCTCCCTTGCCAAGCACCCCCGCCGCAGACACAGGCAGCTGGACCCCATCTTTGTGAGTATATCATCTCCTTAGTGTTCTCCTGATAGATACATTACATTTTTAAAAAAGGTTTTAAGAATTTTCCACTTTTTAAACTGAACTTATATTTGTACTGGTGTAAGTAATGGTATGTTAATCATTTCTATTGTGATCTGTTCCTCAATTGAAAAGTATAGATTGATGGGAAAAAAAGGAGAAAAAAAGTGTATACCTCTGACAAAGATTAAATTTATCCTCTATTGGGAAAGTTCCCATTTTGTTCTTCTATAGGTTGTTAAATTAAAGAAACCTTTGACCTTTGACAAAATGACAATTATCTCCTTACTTTTTTAGTGTTGAGAATGTCCTAATTTTCTTCTAATACAGGTTGGTAAATTTTAGTGAAAGAAATCTGTGACCTTTGACAAAGGTGCAATTGAATTTTTGAATTGAATTGAATTGGAAGTTTATTATGTCCATGATCATTATGTAGAAAATTGTTTTCCACTGGTTACATTTTACAATTTATCCTCTAACCTTTCTTTCTTATGGAAAATGTCCTAATTTTGTTCTACAGGTCGGTAAGTTAAAGAAATCTGTGACTTGTGAGGAGGAAGGTGGTGATGCCAGGACAAAGGACACAGGAGTCAATCCAATGGAAGGGGAGAGTGACACGATGATGGCCAGAGGGGCTGACGAAGATGGCGACGGGGTGAAGGATGGATCAGGCGAGGCAGAGGATGGAGAGAAGGTAGAATAAAAATATGATTAATTCTTTTATAGCGCATTCCCATTTATCATCTCTTCAATGCACTTCACAACCTCTCCAATTTAATATACAATAAGAATGAATATGTCTTTCAAGTTTCTTTTAAAGTGTTTATTCAAAGAAAAAGCAACATAAGCCAAGTTTCATCTTTCCAAAAAGTTCAAATCATACAGAAAATGAAAATATCACTTTCCAAGTACTCGCACATCCGAAAATTAAAACAAAAATGAAAATACTAAACGCTGCTTCAAAACCACAATCCAGCTACGAGCGGGGTCCGATAGCTGGGTGTGTTGTACTGACGTAGAGCGAGGGGTTATCCAATCAGAAGCCTCGGTTTCTACCACATTATATACCGGATTTATACCCCTTTATACCGGGGATTCCGTGGTTGTTTAAACTATTTTCTATACAATTATGGTGGTTTAAACTGTTTGAACTAATAAAACAACAGTTTATATTCGTTGTAAAGTTATTCTTTTATTAGCTCACCTGAGCCAAAGGCTCAAGTGAGCTATTGTGATCGCTTTTCGTCCGTCGTCCGTCGTCCGTCGTCCGTCGTGCGTCGTGCGTCGTCCGTCGTCCGTAAACTTTTTACATTTTCATCTTCTTCTCCAGAACCAATGATCGGATTCCAACCAAACTTGGCAGGAATCATATTTAGGGGTAGAGGAACCAAAGTTGCTAAAATGGTGGGCGTGGCCCCCAGGGGGGCCCTGGGGGAGGGCACCAAATGTAAAAAATATGTAAATTTTAAACATCTTCTTCTCAAGATCCAGAAGTATGACAGACCTGATATTTCATATTTAGATGCCTCTATTGATGAAGAATGAAAGTTGTTCACAAGATTTTTGTGGGTGGTCCCATAAGGGCCCTGTGGGCGTAACAGTTTTTTTGGGGGCCCTACCATAGGAAATATACATTTTCATCTTCTTCTCCAGAATCAATGATTAGATTCCAACCAAACATGGCAGGAATCATCTTTAGGGGTAGAGGAACCAAAGTTGCTAAAATGGTGGGCGTGGCCCCCAGGGGGGCCCTGGAGGAGGGCACCAAGTGTAAAAAATATGTAAATTTTAAACATCTTCTTCTCAAGATCCAGAAGTATGACAGACCTGATATTTCATATGTAGATGCCTCTATTGATGAAGAATGAAAGTTGTTCACAAGATTTTTGTGGGTGGCCCCACAAGGGCCCTGTGGGCGTAACAGTTTTTTTTGGGGCCCTACCATAGGAAATATACATTTTCATCTTCTTCTCCAGAACCAATGATTAGATTCCAACCAAACATGGCAGGAATCATCCTTAGGGGTAGAGGAATCGAAGTTGCTAAAATGGTGGGCGTGGCCCTCAGGGGGACCCTGGGGGAGGGCACCAAGTGTAAAAAATATGTTAATTTTAAATATCTTCTTCTCAAGATCCAGAAGTATGACAGGCCATCGCAGAATGGCCCCATAGGGTCCCTATGTGAGTGGGGTTAATATGCTGAAGTGGTCAGTGGCTGGTGAAATGTGTTAAGCTTTGTCTTATATGTGTGTCTGTCTTTTTTTATGATTCACCCAAACATTATGGTAAATCATAATGTTAGGTACAGGGGATCAAAAGTTATTGATTAAATAGTACATCACATTATAGATTTTGACATGATTTCAACTGATTTCATATCTTCTGAGGGTGCCAGAGAGAACATGCGCCAGATGTGAATTGATTGACCTCAGGTGAGCGTCGTGCCCCCCTGGGGCTCTTGTTCATTAATGTGTCTGATAAAGTAAAAATAGGTAAATAAATCACCTAGTCTGCGAGTTGAATCATACTCGCCGGCAGCATGCATGATACGTGGAGAGCCTCGACCAAGCGTATGCAGTGCAGTGGACAATGCATGCAATATAATAGCGGCTAGTGCAGTGTATGTAGCTCGCTTCAATTCAGCTCGCGTAAAGTGCACTATTATCAGCTGTTTTTGCAGGTAATTGTTCTCGTATTTTGTTTTAAAAGCCCTACAAACATGTAAGTAAAATAAGAGATAGTCTAGAATAGGTGTGATCGTAATAATCTTGCATTTTCGTTCCTTTTCGGAGCATTTTAAAAGTGCAATTACTTATAAGGCAGTCATGGCAGTTGGCGTGCAGCTAGCTAGGTATAGCTATAGAGCACAGCCTGTCTTGCGGAGCGGTGCCGCTGAAACTGTAGTGCGTGTTCGTATCATTCAACTGACGGGCATTTCTTTTTTCGAGGCACGTTCAATTTGCGTCTCTCAATTTGTCAAACAAATCTCTAATTTTGGGAAAATAACCACTCATACGGTAAAATATCTACTTTTTGGGCAATTCTAGATTTTTGTTTCTTCATTTCCGATGTTGCAAAACGAGCGAGCGATGGACGTTGTAAACAAAATAATGCACGCAAACTGATGTATACCCTGATATAGCAGAGAATTCACCCCCTCGTCACACGTCATCGACCTAAGCGGCGAGATCGGGGTGAATTTGGGCCTGGTTTGGAGGGTGAATTTTTCTCATTTTCAATTTCGATTTAAAAATATTTTTAAAAATTCAAAAAATCTGAATTTCTCGAGGCTTGTTAAGTACAAGATTACCTTCACAATCATACCAAATTCGACTCAATTTATAATCAATGAGCGAACCGTTTAAATTAGGGGGCAAAATTGCCCTCAGCCCCCGTATATTTCCTACCCTGGTGCGTACGCACCAAACACGCCCCCCCCCCCCCCCCCCCCTCCCCCCCGTCTGCGGGCCTGGTACTGTAGGAGACAAACTCAAATCAACTGGCAAACTATTCCACACTGTAGGCCCAGCAAAATAAATACTATGTTCCTCACCCTTTAAATTTGTTCGTGGGGCCATCAATGTCAACAGTGATTTTATTTTGCTTCTCTAGGAGCACTTAATAACTTATATAAATAACCTGAGCAAGACTGTGTGTACATTTATAAACATATGTGACTGGATATAGCAAAACCCTGCACTTGTCCGTAATTCATGTTTTGAAGAAATTGGCATTTTGAGTTCACATAATGTGTTTAACAGACTTATGTTTTAAATTTGAAACAAACATATCTTTGCCAATTATTGACAAATTTATTTTTTAGAACAAAGCATCAAATGAAAGCTTGTGATGAGGCCTTTCTAATGGTATGAAAATCTAGATTTTGATTTTTATTGCAGGTTTTTGCTATATCCGGTCACATATGTGACCTTACACCACAAAATGACCGTTATGTCGCTGAAATAGTTTCTCTGTTATTAGCTGAAATAGTCAAATTTGGTTCAAAATATGAGATTCCGGATTTTTGTATGTCCTGAATGAAAGTATTTTAATATACCTTCTGTGAAATTTTGATAGTCAGAAATCATGTTTAAATATGTTTTTTCATCAAATATAAATTATCATATTACAGCGCTTGAATGCACGCCGATCTTTGAAATGGCCCATTTCTCCCTTGTTTTAAAACTGCTTCAGTCATTTTCCAAATCTTTGGCGCTCATTTTCAGAGGGTTTACCTTGTCCGAATATGACAAATTATATACCATTTTAAAGGTAATGACTTCCACTGTAATGTCATGTGAAAATCAGCATAATATTTTTCCCCGACTTATTGGTTGTTTTGTGGTGTATGGTCACATATGAAGCAATTTTTAAATATAATTATCTGAATTCTCTTTTGAAAAGATGGACACGGAGGAGGAACGAGAAGCGGACGATGAGCGAGAGGAGGAGGAGGAAGAGGAGAAGATGGACACCGAAGAGGAGGAGGACGAAGAGGACATCCCGCGTCTCCCGATAAACCCCCGCGGCTTCATCCCTAATTCAGTGCTTGTGCGACTGATCTGGCCCCCGGAGGAGACGGCCAAGATGATGAAGGAGCGCTACCGCCCCCCTCAGCTGGACGAGGAACAGCTGGCCCAGATTGAATCGCACAAGCAGGTAAGTTTGTCAAACCATGGGGTCAGAAGTATAATATGTAGACCAGTTTTGTGATGTTTTTTCTTTTCTTTCCAGTTAACCATAATTACTAGCTGTATTATTTTTAAGCAGGTTGCCAGTTCTTCTCGATTATTTTATGTCTCCACTAACGAAGTGGGCTTTGGTATTATGTTTTGGGGTTGTCCTTCTGTACGTATTTGCATCAGAAAGATAGCTTGACTATTTCTCTCTCTTGGCTATTTTGTTGATTGTCTTATATAATTCAACTGTAATTGTCACTTCTTGTCTACTTTCTTGGGTGTAGAGGCTTATTTGGGTTTACTTGGGTGTAATATGTATAGATGTGATGTATTTGATGCTTATTTGCCCCTTGTATCTTCAAGTTCTTTTGAATGGCCCGTCAAAAGCTTTTACTGCAAGCCCAAATACAGGAATGGTTATTGTTTGTTGTGGTAATTTATAAATATAATTTCCCTTTTTTCAGTTTTAGAGGGGGAAACACATTAATTGGTCCCTTACCCTAAAAAGTAATTTGAATGATTGTTTTAATATCTTCTTTTTTTCACAGTTCATTAAAGAAATGGAAACAGAGGTGAAGTTTAATTGCACTACAATATCACAAACTAAACTCTCCTGTTGTAGCTGCATGAATCTGCACTTTTAATTTAGTCACTTAATGATGAACCTTTCTTTTGAAACATGACCACTTTTCTGAAGTAGACATTTGTAGAATATCTATTTTTTCCTTTATCTAGAATTCACAGCAAATTTATTGTATACACTTCTCTTGCAATTATTTGAGTTCTTGTATTGATGTTAAATGACTGAGAGAAAACTCTTTTATTCATAGTATGAGATCGCTTTACTGAACACTAAGTATAATGTACTAATGAACACTTTTCACTTTCTTATCCTACATAAGACTCTCATGCACCTAATATTTTCTTGTAGGAATAAAAATGTTCAACTCTAATTTTGCTTATTCTAATATGATTGAATCTTTCTCTCAAAAGGGACTTGCACAGCTGTCAGAGCGTGTCGCTCGCTCAAAAACAGCGCTCAATTTCAAAACTAGATTCGGAAATAGAAGAGTGGAGCGAAGCAACAAATTTTCTGAATTCAACAGAATATACCAATTGAGAGTAAATGTATGTCCTAGAAACGTTAAAGGGATGCCCCTTAAAATCTCACCAATGTTCACCCATGCAATATATTGCAGCCGTCATCTTTATTTACTCCAAAGCATTATACAGCCTAGGAATGGAACATATATTTCTTTCATTAATCATTGTCAGGATTAAAATTTTAAGCATTTCGTTATCAAGTCATATACTTTCATTATTGAAAACATTGTCATATCTTTCCCCCCTTTTTCGCATCCATGAGTAGAGTTTGTCACCCATCCTTCCAAAGCCCTGGGTTACTTTAGAAAGAGTTTGACCCCAAAATAGTGAAGAAAATAAAATTAGAAATATGTAATAATGGCATGAACTTGCTCTTTACTACATGTATATAATATTCTTGCAGAAAGCTAGGATACTTGAAAATATTTTTAGGCAAAAAGGGAACATTTGTCAAAAGTTACCCCAGATTAGGAAACTTCAAACATTCTATTCCATTTTATGGCATGTGATAAAATATTCCAGCAGCTTTGGTGTGTCGGACATTTCTCCAAACTTGGCAATTAGGGGTGGGGAGGTACGTAAAGCAATGATTATCATATTAGTGAATCATCACATATTCTGAAATACAGACGTTCTTGCTAATTAAACTAAGTTTAAGTTTTTAAACAGGACTCATTCATTGCTATTGGTAAATTAGAATGCCATCAGTTCAATTCACATTTCTTCAAGTATTTTATTTCTAAAAAAATACTTATTAAAATGAAAATGATTTGACATCAATTCATATTTCTTCAAGTCTTTCTAAATAGTACTTATTAAAATTAACATGATTTGATATGATTGATATAAAGTCACTATGTAGTTAGGGTTTTCCAATTGTATTAACTCTTTTCAAATACAAATTAGATTTTTTTTTTCTACAAAGTTCATAACTCATTGTATGTCAGAGTAATGAACACTCTTCTTGCATCGATACTCCACACAATTCTTAAGATGCCACACTGTAACATTTGCACATCACATTAATCTCTTTGAATACTAATTTCCTTGTGATTGTAGTTGTAGAAGATACTTTTTAGATTATTAGTCTCTGATTGAAATAGTTATCTCCCTGTAGAAAATTAAAATGTTTGAAGCATTTTCATTTAGTTACAAATTGCACAATAAATATGATTTGCTAGCCATTGTAAAGAAATATGATGCGTGAATAAGAAACAGATTATTAATTTTACATCATCATATTTGTCATACAGCTGGTAGATTGTATTTTCACCATATATTTTATACTATATTCACAAACACTATGTTTTCAAAGAATACTTCTCATTCTCTTTCCACATTAAATATGAAATTATGCATTGTTTTTTATTAGAATGTGTGTGTTTTAGTTGATTTTATGTTCACCCATCATATACATAATAACAGAAAGACATCATGTTTGAACATTAGTTCTCATTTTTCTTCCACAATGCAAATACCCTGCTTGTTTGTTTCATTAGAAGATTAAAATCTTACTCTTGATTTCTGTTTACTTCTCATATTTATTTGTCTTTTCATTTCATCTCTGATATGCCATTGATAAATTGAAGAAAGCATCAGGGTATACAGTCAAACCTGTCTATAAAGACCATTCAAAGGAGACAGAAAAAGGTGGTCTTTATACCAAAGCAGGAAGTCTCTTTAGCCAGGTACATTTACTTGTGAACATAGGGAGACAAGATTAATGGTCTTTATAAGCAGGTGGTCCTTACAGACAGGTGGTCTGTAGAGCAGGTGTGACTATACTATCAAAGTAGTTGAATAATAATAAAGTGATTAATAATTCTTGTTTCATCCAATCTTTTCATGATGTCTTCCCTCTTTCCTTTGTTCATCAATTCTTATTTTACTGCAACAGAGAGTCATTATATGGTCGGAAGAAGAAGAGGTATACTTTGTCGCCATTATATTTTGAGTATTATTATATTATTTGTTTTATTTGCATAAATTTGCTGTAATTTCCATTGTTCAGGGGGCGAATTGAATGTATTGCCCCCCCCCCCCCCCCTCTTTAAAAGGATCTAGTAACATTGTCCAAATCCACAAAACTTAATTACTTTGAAATCTAGTGGTTTTCTCTTACATTGTTGTATTCGTAGTACCAATAGAAGCATGGAACAGGTTTTGGTTTGTCGAAATTCCCTTTCGTTAAAAAGGTATTTAAGATGGAAGTGTTCTGATTTTTAACTATCCACTGGAAAGTTATAATTGTTTACAAAGTCCGTGCAATGAGTTAGCCAATATCACTTTGCATTTTTGCTCATTACTTGGCCATATAATATCCAATTTTCACACATTACTCAGTGGACATATCAGATCACAAATGTACACATTTTATATTGATCCATTCATCATTGTTTGCACTTTTCAACAAAGATACTAGATCCCTTTAAGCAAAATATAGCTTGCAGCAGATATATGTATAAGTCAGTGCTTTTAAATATATTTATTCTGACTTGTTTAATACAGGGTGTGCATGTTCTTTATGGTTCTATAAATTTGTTTTAATCATAGTTGTAATAGTTTTATGAGCTTTACACAGTTTGCTCTACTTGGATGGGTGCATGTTGCAATGACAATTAATATTATTATGTTTGTATGTGATGGGAACAAAGTTAAAGCAGAAAAACAAGTAATGAAAATATTTAGATTTTTTTTTAAAAATCACCCAGTTTAAGTTTATTTTATGCATGCAAAAATAAGCTTGCATGATTTTGCATCTTTATATAATTTTAAATGTTTGTTTTGCCTTGGAGGAAGTTTAATCTCTTAACTTAGCTAGTACATACGGATACAATTATGCTAATATGCAATTCTTATTTAAACAAAACAATACTAAATGTAAAACATATATTTAAAGAATGCTCGAGGAAGTTCATATTTTATAAACCACACATTGAGATATATTCCAAAAGACATGCAACAATGAGCCTTCAAATTATGCCCTTTGTGGTTTTAATTTTTTTATAGAAAGTACTGAAAGAAAACTCTTTTTGATGCTCAGAAAAATACTAGTTCCAGACTATTTATGGTGATAGATGATTTATTACAAATGCATGCTTAGGCCACATGTATTGTGCGATCTGATGTTATATCTTGTAATTTATTTGAGTTGTTTTAAAGGAATTATTAAATTCACATTTGTTTATGAAGCACTGTAAATTTGATATGTGCAGTTCAAGTGTTGTTTCACAATATTCACTTTTATTTTATTTTGCACAATTTTCAGTTTGTTCACCTTCATCACAAAGAAACTTTTTGCACCAACAGAACTTTATATGCTATTGTCACAAGATTGTTTGATATTAATTTGCCGTTAGTCATTTGTCTAGTAAGGGGCATAATCAAACTACTGAATGGTCAATTAATATAAAATTGAATATATAAGGATGGATTATAGTTTTAGCTTGGGTATGAAATGATGCATTCTGAGGGCAAACATCCTGCCTTTTAATATAGAGGAACCCCTTTTCATACCTATGAATTGTTATATTTTTCCTCCTTCATAACTTTGCTTAAAATTTGGGTCTGTCACACAAAGACTGAGGTATGTAGTCATACTATATTATTTTGGTATTTGGGTATTTTCAGGACCAGTCTTGAAATGGGTTTACCATTAATAGTTATTTTAATAGAACGTGAAATAATGTAGCTAACTTTACAGTATTAATTCGAAACAAATAGATACATTAAACAAATAAACTTCCCAGATAAATAATACATAACAGCTTGTACTCTATTTAAACCATTCCCTTTGAGATTCTGAAATATCCATAGACTTTGTACACAACCCACCCGGTTCCCGTAGTCAAGGGGTTAATACTTTTGATTGTAATTTTAACTATGTTTGTTTTTTATAACAACCCTGTTGCTTGATATGTTAAATACTAATTATTTTTGTGCAAAAGTTAAGCTTACCATTACTGATAAAGATTCTTAATATTCGCAACACAATCTTCACAAATTCAATACTGATATAAATTAAAGCTTGAAATATTTCATTTAGTTTAATGAATACCACACAATCTTTCACTTGGGAAAGACTTGTCTAGAAGTCTTTCTATCTCAACTTCAACGCTTCTTGAGTGATATTTATCCCCCTTTATCTTTCTTCTAAAATATCCAGAATCTGTCTAGACTGACATCTTTTCCTAAACTATAATCTAACCAACACGGAACACAATTTAAAAATTGTCACCATTAAAATACTTGGTAACACTCTGTTACGTCTATCACAAATTTAAGACTGACTTTAAAAGAAAGTTATTTTGAGTGACAATTATTCCCATATTTTCTAATATGAATGCTTGATAAATCAATGCTTGATAACACTTTCATTTGTCTCTCTTACATCTATCACAAATTTGTGACTGACTCCAAAAGATAATCTTGAGTAACAACTGTTTCCCTACTTTTTACAAAAACTTAAACACAGTTTAAACATAAATTGAATCCTGATATTAAACATTCTGTCACATCTTTCACAAATTTAAGACTGACTTTAAAAAAAGAAGAAAGATCTTGAGTGACAACTATTTCCCTATTTCTAACAAACCCTGAACACAGTTTGACTACAAATTAAAGCATGATAACACTCTATCACACCTATCACAAATGTAAGATTGACTTTGAAAAACTATCTCGAGTAACAACTATTCCCCTACTTCTAACAAACCCTGAACACAGTTTAAAAACAACACTCTGATTTTTGAATTTCAATGTTGGTAGTTCTGCATCTATCACAAATGTATGACTGACTCCAAAAGATTATCTTGAGGAACAACTATTCCCCTACTTCTAACGAACCCTCAACACAGTTTGAAAACAAATCACCAGATAACTGCATGGAGTGAATCCTAAAATGACACCACTTTTGAACCACCTCCAAAGTAACACCACATACAGTATGAAAAATAAAGATACCAAGATTTGAGACTAAGTTTTGAATATTTTTGTCATGCCGACCAGGATACTCCATTGACAGACGATGGGCAGAAGGTAAAGAACACAATCCAGCTCCCTGAATGCTTATTTTCGTGCAAATAATCTTCATGAAAACCATTTGCATGAATTGCATGCTAGCTAGCTTTTAATAGCTAGGACCATACTTTGAATGTTTGAAATAGATAATTGGTAAACAAAACACACAATTGGACATAGAAATTACATAAATTTGTATGCTAGCGAGGACACAGTGTCAATATAATGTTTTCTTTGTTTGCTGTTCAATATAATTTTGACAATATGAATTTTAAAATAACATGAACAGGTACATGAAGATTGACCAATCAAGGAGGGGAGGGGGGGGGGGGGGGGGGGGGGGCGTAATTTAACATAGGTTGAATGTCAGTTTTTCAATAGTCCATTTTATTAGAATTAATTTGTTGCCATCCTGTTGTTTTAGAAGTAGATACTTGGTACTAATTAAACCTCAGTAGTATTCAATTGCTATTGTTCAATGTTCTCGTTTTCATGAAAGATTATAATTTTTATCTAATGTTTATGATATTATTTAAAATCATAATTTTGAATAGCATTCTACGAAAATTAGTGTATTTAATTTACATACATGTATGCAGTGAATAAAACACAGATAGGTCCTGAAGTCAGTTAATGGCAAATGGTGGCAATGTGCCATTGATTTGCTAATTATCGTACTAACTGCATGATTTTTGTTTTCTAGTCATATTATTTCAATATTGTTCTGTTTTTGCATGTATTTGGTCTAGAGGGGTTGAACTATAGGTTTACTGTCTTGTTTAGATCACAGAATGAAGACAGAACATAATTAGTGTATGCACTTGCATGCTTTTGTATACCAATTGATTTATTTTAAGTACAAAACAACAGAAATGCTGAAGTATATACAGGTATATGCTCACATGTTCAGGGGGGTGTTGCATACAGAATTGCAATTTATCGCAAGTCAGAAAATGCGCCTAAATGTGGAAAATGTGATTGGCTCAAATGCATGTGTTTTCTAACTTGCTATAAATCACAATTCTTTAAAACACCTCCCAGATCAATGTTTTATTGTATTTTTAGTTTTTAGTTTTCAGTTGTGCACATTTTTTCATGTACATATTGGGTCTACTGCAAATCATTTGCATTTAATTCATTTCATTTTGATGCACACATTTTGCTTTTTTCATTTGCATTTTTTGTAAGGGACAGTAGAATTAAACCCCATGCAAGAACACATCTTGTTGACTCGGTTCTATTCATCCATGCATGCTGCATTATTATATTTTCATTAAATCGGACACCATAAATGCATGATTCATTTTGTTTCAAAATGCACATACTTGTACATTGATACCATTATAGTTATGAATGTAAGAAGATTATAAAAAACATTGTCAATTAAATGTAGAAGACATTTTGTATATAATTAGAAAAACACATGAATGAGCAATTGCTAACATTTTCTGTACAAATGTGTTGTATTTCACCACAATCCCTCTGACAATAATGTATTATTTAAATATAAATATCAACAAATAAGGACTGGACCAGAATATAGAGATTGGGTAATAAAACAACTTTTAAACATATCTAAAACTCATTGCCTACATATGGGAACCTGATGGATACTTCATTTAATCTGTGAGGATTGCAAAATCTAGTAGGGAATAGGTTAAGTACATTTATAAACTGATCTGTTTTTTACCTCCCCCCCCCCCCCCCCCACCTTCCTTAACTAATTTGAAACAACAGGAATTGGAGAAGCAGAAATCTGTTGAGGAGCTTGAATTCAGCGCCCCGTCCCAGTCCAAACTGGCTAAGAAGCTGGGCCTTAATCTGGAGAAGCCCTCGTCTCCCAGGGATGTAGAGGAGGAGAAGGATCACACCCCTACCCCGCCTCCCACCCCTCCCCCAGAGGCACCTAAGGAGGAACCTGTTAAAGCTCCACAGAAGGTATGTACCTCTCAAATATTATCATTCAGAAATATATTACTGTAAAATAATGTCATTTTACATTATTCAATGAAAAGTAAAACATGCTTTACAAAAACTTGGGAGAAACTTTCATCTCCCAGAGAAGTTATATACTGGTCATTCAACTCAACTTTGCAATAAATAATATCAAAGTAAAGGGAGAAACATTTTGGTATAAAGAGATGGACATGTAGAAGTGGAAGGGGATCAACAGTTGTTCCTTACAAGTTTTGTTCATATGGATTGATGAATTATAATGAATGAATGTATGAATGAATTTTATAAGTTATGATGTCAAGCCCGGGGATGTAGAGGGTGGTCCGAATTTTCGTAACTAGGCTAGCTTGTGAGTAATAGTTACATAACGATGAGCCAGAGTGTGTACCTCACACCGTGCGCAAGACGCTCACAAGATGGTACCGCACTTCTGATTTACAAATTTGAACCACCTTCAAATAATGGATGAATAAATAATTTAATGAACAAATTATGAAAAAACAACAACATATGAATGTGATCTTAGAAAATGATTAACAGAGAAACTGTAAAATGTATGTATGATATCTTTCACTTCCAGATTGGCACCAGGATGAAGGTGGAGAAGCTGGTATCCACCAAGCCCAAGACGCCCCCTCCCAAGGAGAGGACTCCCACCCCACCGCCTCCACCCACACCGTCGCCACCACGCCCCCCTACGCCGCTGCCGCAGTTCATCACCCAGTTCAAAGGGGCTGAATGGTTTGAGCAGTACTTCCCCAATGCTACAAACAGGGTGAGTTATATTTTGCTATTATACTTACGTAAAACAAGCTACCACCCTCTAAACCAAAGTCACCCACTCCAAGAGAAAATGCCCATCCCACTGCTCCCCCCCCCCCCCCCATCCACACTATTCCCCACCATGCCCCCCTACACAACTACCTCAGTTCATTACACAGTTCAAAGGGGCTGAATGGTTTGAGCAGTACTTCCCCAACGCTACAAACAGGGTGAGTTTTATTCTACCATGTTACAATTACCCACCCACTAAGCCATCAACACCCCCCCTGGCCCCCAAAAGGAAAATGCTCATCCTACTACCTCCTCCGCCCACACCGTCGCTTCCCCGTCCCCCTATGCCGCTGCCTCAGTTCATCGCCCAGTTCAAAGGGGCTGAATGGTTTGAGCAGTACTTCCCCAATGCTATAAACAGGGTGAGTTTCATGCAACTAATTCAAAATTAGCTACCCACCCCCCAAGGGGGTGACTATGGTATGAAGATCCCCATCCTGTATGCAATCCTAAAACAACACTGATAGGACCCCATCTTTAGCAAGGACTCTGCTCCTACAGCTTACTTCTTAATATTTAGCTGTCTTTTTGTATCCAGACTTTCCCCAATCCATGGACTGTGACGGCCTTCATCACCATGCTTTTGAAGACGTTAAAGATCACAGACTATAGCATGAAGACATCTATCCTGTATGCGATCCTAACCCTTCACCAACAGGACCCAATCATGATTTGGGACTCTTCTCCTAGATTGTTTTCCTTTCTTACATTTAACTCATATACTTCTTACCTGTCATTTTGTCTCCAGTCTTTCCCCAAACCGTGGACCGTGACAGCATTCGTTACCATGCTCCTGAAGCTCTTGAAGATCGCAGACTACGGCATGAAAACACCTATCCTGTATGCGATCCTAACCCTACACCAGCAGGACCCAATCGCCAATGCGGACTCAGTCCTGGACCTGATACTCTTCATCCTCACCAAGAGCAACGGGCCATCAAGTCAGGATGAGGACCAAAAGGTAGGTTCCATAGGACTTGGTCCTAGTATGGACAACTTCTTCTGGGGGTGTTGCATAAAGAGTTGCAATAAATCAAAAGATGTAGTTAAAGTCTGAAAATGCAATTAAATGCGCAAATCTGATTGGTTCAAATGGACATATTTACTTGCCAGCGTTTAATGGCAACTTGAAAGGTGATCAATCGTGCAACACACTCCTGGACAACTCCATGGGCCATTTACCCCTAGGACAGCTCATACATCACCCACATGTGCAATATACTGTTTGTTACTGTACAGGACACAGGATTATATGAATAAAATGCCAGAAAATAATTGACAGCAACTATTTACTCAAGGTTCTCTTATGTCAATCACTAGTTTCTTAATGACAACAAATGAAACAAATTAGGGCAAGTAACATGTTTTTTGGAGCAAGCTTTTTTCATAGAAACTTTCCCAATTGGTTATGTTGTGCATTTTCATTGTAAAGCCTTGCTTAATAGTTCATTCTTCACTTAATCTTTTCAATAATTGAATACCTGCCCTGATTTTGAAATACATCTATCTTTGTGTCAAGCAGCATTGCAGTTGACCCCTGATTTCTAATCTTCCTTTTTCACCAGATGTTCATCGTGGCATGCCTGCATTTCATCAAGGCCTACGGGAAGTTCAGCAAGAAGATTGTGGTGGAGATCATGGTGGAGTTTGTTGATGGAGACAAGATGGTCAGGTAAGCGGATGCAACTATCAATCATTCTATCCACTGACTGACCGATGGACAGACCAACAACCGACCGACCGACCAACCAACCAACCAACCAACCAACCAACCAACCAGTTAATGGCTCAAAACTACTTCTTCATAAAACTTGACTCGTTGGGTGTGTGGGGCATGTGTTAGATATTGTGCTGTATTCACCATAAGCACTTTAGTCACAAACCATAAACACTATGCTCTCAAAATACTACTGCTATAAGTAGAATATATAATTCACCGATTTAAAAGTTTCTGTTCATGGGCTTGGAGGATGCCCACAACTATTTCTTCAAAGAGCTCGACTCATGGGATGTAATGGCCCTGGGTGTATGATGATGTTGATTTGTTGGTGATGGTGATGATGATGGTGATGATAATGATAAGAATAATGTTGCAGTATACTCCTTTATATTATTACTGTCTACAGAGAGATGGCCCATGACCTGTTTCTGTTCATGGGTTTGGAGGATGCCCACAACTATTTCTTCAAGGAGCTCGACTCGTGGGATGTGTGGAGTATGGAGGAAGATAGCCGGAAAAAAGAGGTGCGGGAGATGGCTCAGATGTGGCTGGACCAGTGGATGGCACTCTTCAAGGTAAGTTTGGACACAATGATGATGATGTTGATGAAGATGATGATGAGAAGGTGGAGGAGGAGAGGGGTGCCGGAAGAAGGAGGTGCGGGAGATGGCTCAGATGTGGCTGGACCAGTGGATGGCACTCTTCAAGGTAAGTTTGGACACAATGATGATGATGTTGATGAAGATGATGAGAAGGTGGAGGAGGAGAGGGGTGCCGGAAGAAGGAGGTGCCGGAGATGGCTCAGATGTGGCTGGACCAGTGGATGGCACTCTTCAAGGTAAGTTTGGACACAATGATGATGATGATGATGATGTGGGTGATTATGCAATACTGACAAATTTTGCAGCCAGTATATTGTTTCAGTGTTCAAGTCGTTAAGGTTTGGTTTGGGTTACCAGATGGGCTAAGGATGGGGCACTCATGGATGATGTGAGTTTGCTCAGGTGAGCCACACATACAGGCTGGGGAAGGTCCAATGCCCAAGTGATGCATGTTGGCATTGAATTTGCAGACTCCTGTGGGGTAGCCTGTTGAGGGTAACCCAGTCTCTTCGTGGTAGGTCCGCTCCTGGGAGCAGCTTTGCAATGTGGGTGATTGTAAAGAATGAAGATGATGACAGTGATGACTTCTACAAAGACAATGATTTATACAAAGACAATGATTGTGATTTTGATTGGGATGATTATAATGAAGATTTAACTGATGATGATGATAAAGATGATGATGGTAATAATTATGTTGGTAAAGGCACTTTGATTTACTAACTTACTTACTTACTTGTCCAGCACTTGTATTGCCCTGTCTATCTAGTAAAAACTATTCTGAGGCGCATAATTCTCCCCGGGACAAACAATTGACAGGGGGGTGCTGGTGCAGAAAGTTATTGGTATGATAAATAAAATAAAAATGTCTTCAGTTTGGAGCAGAAGATGTCAGCAGAATGATAGGTGTGAATGTTTAGAGGTAACATATTCCATAGTGTGGGTGCGGTAAATGAAAATGTTCTGTCTCCATATGAAGTTTTGGTCTGAGGACAGTCTAGCAGGTGTTGGGATGAAGAACGTAAATTCCGGGATGGGGTGTACTCTCTCGGCAGTTTCTAAATGTAAGGTGGTGCAGATCCATGTAGTGCCTTCCATGTCATGAGGTGTATCTTGAACTTCATGCATTCACATACTGATTTATTTGTATTTGTTCTTTCAAGGGTCATCTGAAGCGGTCAATCGAGCAGCTGCAAAAAGGAAAGCTGACGGGAAAGATAGCCAGGAAAAGAGGAAGCAATGCAGGCAAGAATACAGGATCACCCACCAAGCGTGTCCTCAAACAGGGAGGAGAGGTTAGTAATATTCAAACTTAAAGAATTTTATCACTAGAAATGATCTAAAATGTCCACCCCAATTTGTGTCATATAATACAATATTTTCTTGAGCAAAATTGAGGCGGATTGTCACTTTTGAAAAAAATAAACATTCAAATTACCTCAATTTTGTTTTTATATTTAACTATCATGCGGAAATGTTGATAATTTCTTGAATTTTTAACCAAATTTAGAATTTTGTTTATCCATCAAATTCATGCTTCATACAAAAAACTACGTATTAACCGCACTTTTTTCATACAGAAAAACTTGCAAAAAAGGGGGTGCGGTTAATACACAGGTGCGGTTTATACACCGGCAAATACGGTAACCTTCATTTTTATATACAATTAACCTTTTTTTACATACAACTCGTTTTAGTGGAAGGTCTTTTCTGAAACCCTTTTCTTTGTTTTTTATTGTGTCATTTACCCATATAAATCAATGTTTTTCTATTGTCCTGTT
>JBAMJV010009405.1:0-50160 GCA_037951105.1 Echinarachnius parma
GAAGTGAGGGTGGGGGGGGGGGGGGGGGGGGGACGGCGGCCCGTACCCTATGCAATATTTGGGACGTACGTGTCAAGCTCTACATTTTTCCAAATATATTTATAACTGACAAATTATACAAAATTATTTTACATTCACATCTATAAATAATACAAATTAACTTTTACATTAATAAAGCATAAACATGCATGCATGAAGGAATCATGAACATTAAAAAGGGAACAATCCCCCCCCCCCCCCCCCCCCCCCTTGGCTGCCAAGTGAAAATGTGATGTGGAAAACATCACTTGCGGGGATTCAAAATAGCAATCCCCCCCCCCCCCCCCCCCCCCCTGCCCTTAGTTGCTATTTATGATGAAATACATACAATTCAGACAAATAAAATGTGATTTTGGACTGATATCAAGCAGCAAAATCTAACTTTATGACATAATTATAATTATATCAAATTGGTTTTGGTTTTATTTCATGTTTTTTTACATGAGAAAGATATAAATATATATATCTCATTCTTATTGCACTGTTTTACAAAGAAAAATAAAATAATAATAAATAATAATAGCTGATTTTTATATAGCGCATTTCAGAACTGGTGAGAACTTTCAATGCGCTTTACAAGCAAAACATAAGAGCAATTGTATTAACATTCGATTCATAAGCAATTAATTTTGTAAACATTATAATACACAATTTAGGCATATACATTAACACAAAATTACATGAATGAGCATACATACATACTTATATCATACTTATTAAAAGGCATTAGAAAACAGATACGATTTGAGTTGTGACTTGAATTGTTCAATGGTTTGTGCAGAGCGGATGAGGCTGGGAAGAGAGTTCCAGAGACTGGGGGCAGCACTGGAGAAAGTCCTTGACCAAATGATTTTGTTCGTACGGCTGGTGTGGTAAGGAGATGTTGAGATGAGGAACGGAGTGGTCGGGCTGGTACATACGGAGTGATGAGGTCAGACAGGTAGCTGGGGCATGTTCCATGAATTGCTTTGTACGTCATGATGAGGAGCTTGTATTGTATTCTCGCGGAGATGGGTAGCCAGTGTAATTCTTTGAGGACCGGAGTGATGTGAGTGCGCTTCGTTGATCGTGATACTAGACGGGCAGCAGAATTTTGGATTCGTTGAAGTTTAGCTATGTCTTTTTTGGGAATGTCAAACAGGAAGAAAATACAATTTGACTATAATTGTAAAGCCACTCTTCGCCCCCCTCCCCTTCTCCCCACCCCACATGCAGCCACGGCAATTAGAGTAAGATTGATCCCCTTTCCCAAGTCCACACTGCTCAAAATCAAATCAACTCAATTCTTTTCTACGTCGTATTTATTTAATTTTCGGAATAACGAACCTTCGGAATAACGAACCTTCGGAATAACGAACCTTCGGAATAACGAACCTTCGGAATAACGAACCTTCGGAATAACTGAACCTTCGGAATAACGGACTGTAACCCCAATAACTCCATACAATATAATACATACAATTACATAATTATTGCACATAACATTCAAAGGAAACACGTGATACACGGGTCTTGGCGACGTCTTATTAATGTCTTGTTGGCATTTTGGGGATATCTTGATGAGGTCTTGGCGACGTATTGATAGCATCGTAGCTTATTCTTAACAACTATTGATGATTCTTGTTCGATTCTTGTTAGCTCTTGATAAAGCTTTAACGGTATCTACAAACGCCGCAATGTCGTCACGGGGGTCACGGAATCTTGGTGGTGACGTAACTGGTATTTGAGTTTCTTGTTGTGTCGTGCGTACATGGTAGGCGATGCTTATTCACAGCCGATGGGCCACGAACCGTCAATACAATTAAGTTTGTGTCGATTCATAGGCGTAGGAGGCGGGGGGGGGGGTGGCTGAGGGGGCTCCAGCCCCCAGGATTTTTCAAAAAAGGCCATATTCGGGTACAAAGCAGCTACAATTCGGGCAAATCAACGTCATATTTGAGCTAACCCATGTCATTTCGGGCAAACTATTGTTATTCTAGAGTAACACAATGTAACTTCCGGGCAAAACCATTTCACATTCGGGCAAAACCATGTTATTTTTGGACTTACCGATAAAAGACATTATTTGAGGGCATCAAAGAGGCGAAAAACTTTTTGTTTGTTTGCTTGTCAGGTGAAAACTGGGAAGGAGAATTATTCGGGCAAAATACCTCAGCCCCCTGAGACAAATGTGCTCTTACGCCCATTTGTCGGTTCGGCTTATAAATCATGGCGATTCTTGATAGTGTGACAGGGCATTTATAGCATAGTCACACGGAGTCAAATCATATTTTCCCTTTTTTAGTCGAAGCTATCCTTTGCATTATAATTTATAACTAAGAGCAATATTAATGACCAACAAGTAACCACGGTCGATACAAAGGATATGATTTATCAAATTTTGTAGTCAGGGAGAGTCATTCAATTATACATGTATTATGGTGAAAAACTTTTAACATTTTGTTCTACCCGTCAGGTACTCCCGTGGGGGGGGGGGGGGTGCTTCCATTTCAATTTATTTGCCATTATCCAGTGTAGATTAGAATCCGGTCGCCTCCGCCTAAAAGCTTGATTCACTTCTTTATTCAACTAGGGCACCTCCTTTATTAAACAATTAAGTCCAAGAAAAAAAAGAAAAAAAACCCAGATCCATAAATCATACATTGAAACCAAGACAAAGAACGACAATTGTACGGCGGTAACTAATTGTCATTATATCATTCAATGCAAAATAAATATTTTCTGTGCTAGAAAACGCTTTCTCAAAAAGCCCGTCAAAATGGCTCGATCCTGGTCCGCCAAACATTTACGAGTAATGCGATAGGAAATTACATTCAAATGAAGCACTCTTATTCGCGATGAGCAGATTAGTCTTGTTACCTTTGCAAACTAAAACAAGATGCATTGGCACATCATATTTCTACAAGTCATCCAATTTAGAATTTTCTTTGGACAATAGACTTCTTAGATAATCTTTTATCACCATCACGTACTCTGATCGACCGTAGGGGAGTCACTTGTGGCTTGGCAACCAACTACCGCCATCTTTCTTTGTCCTTCGCCTCCCTCAGCAGAGAGAGCCTCGCTCATCGATTCAGTACATTTATTATCATTATCATTGTATTATCAAACCTTTGCCAATTGCGTCTATGCGAATTATTATATCAACGACGGATTAAGATGACAAGTAAAGGAGTCTTCTTGCTGATTGGAGTAGCTTTTGTCCTTGGTGGATTTGGGAGGGAGAAAGCGACAGTTCAGGGAAACCAAGACACTGATCACATCCGAAAACGTAAGTTATTTTGGATATGTTTCATGATTAATTCGTAGTATCTGGGATGAACGATGGTTCTATGAAATACATCCCCTAAAATCCCCAAAAGAGCCCGTCGTGAATGCTGTGGCATAAAATATCACCGCTATAACCAATATACGATATACGAATAAGCATATAAAACAAATTAATTATAGTAATGTCTTTCAGTTTAAAAGGTTTGTCTCATTTTTGTTTGTTGACTGTTTGAATATGCCTCGTCGCTGACGATCATACAGTTGGAAGACACCATGCATTTTGAAAAATACAACGTAAAACAGTGCAGATTTTTCGGTCACCCGTCAGTTGGAATTAGTAAAATGGCATTCTTGTGTTTCTGATTTCAAATTTCAAATTTGTTTGCTGTTGTCTTTACAGATGAAAATGTAGGCTGCTTCGCGACGGACGGCTGTCTTTCCAGTTGGAATGAGACTTATACTTGGAACAACACTACCCCGGGAACATGCTACGCACAGTGCAGACGTGAGGGTTTCCCCTATTTCGGACTTCACAATGGAAGTACATGTTTATGTTCCTGTCAGAATACTTGCGGGCATCTTTTGTCCAACGGGACAGATGGAAAACCAGATCGATGCGGCACTCCATGCTCTGGTGACCATCAGCTGTTTTGTGGAGGAATAAACGCCACATCCATATCAAAGGGTAAGTATAGGCAAAGAAACAACGTAATGATGCATTACAACGATTGTAAGTAATATAAATGTAGTCAAGTATAATAAATGAATACGTACATTATCATTACACATTGTATGAAGGATGGTAGCTTTTAACATCGCCATATGATTTTTTAGGCTGAAAACCTTTCCAACAACTGCGATGTTTGTTGTTAACGGTATAAGGGCCTTCAAGTTATTTTTTTTACCTCTATCACAGCTGCATGATATTTTGTTGTTTAATGTAAAGTTATTACATAGTTTCTTGTATTTTGTTTTATATTTCCCGCACCGAACCAACAAACCCCCTTTCAAAAAGTGACATTAATTTGTACTGAACTTACTGAAGTTAAAATAAATGTTTAAATATCTACTGCAGATCTATTCGCAACTTGTGTCAAACTGGAAAACGAATCTGATGACGTCGATGATGATAATGGAGATTTAATTTTGTCTAAGCTACTCCTCATCGTTCTAGTCAACGGTGCAGTTGGACTTGTAATCGTTGTCGGGGCAGTCCTGTTGTGTTACTGCGTCTGGAAGAGCGCGAAGGACACCCGCCGGATCAGCAGAATAAGATACGACTCGTCATCCCGTACCAATGGTAGCGCGGACTACCGGATGGACCCTGGGTCAAGCCATTCTCGGATGGACAGCGCTGCAGGAAATCAACATCGCCAGCGCAACATGAATGATACTTCAAATAATGTTTACACACCCAGTTTGCCTGACGTTAATGGAGAAGAGAGTGCGTGTTATGAAGATGTGGAAGAACGTTCTACACATGTGTACACTTGCATCCAGAATCAGGTTTACAACACCCAAGATTCAACACCCGCTAATAGCTCAGCTCATGCTGAAGAAGGGCTAAACACAACGGCACAATCATTATCATAATCATCATTGTCTGTGTGTAGGCGTGCCAGTGTTTCTGTGTGCGTGTGAGTGGTTGTGTATGTGTCTGTTTGTATGTGTTTTGAGCATGCGTATATGTATGATATATACGCATTATATTTTTAATTAAGTATATAATTTTTATATCTAGGACACAGGGTAAACTTCCATCCATACAAATAATTTTGAAGAAAATATTGGAATATGAAAAAGAGGAAAGGAAATTGGCATTTCAAAAGGGAAAGCTAGGAATACACTTGCAAAAGTGGGAACAAGTAAATTTGGGAAATTAATGGTGTATTATTTTATTTTTGTATTGGAATTGTGTCCCCTCCCCTTATAATTTCTTATTGAAGCAGAGGTGGCATTTCTCGTCGGTGGCGACCTGTCGAGGACTTGAGGATGGATAATAGCGTGGGCTGATGGACCGGATGTGTATGTGCGTGCGCGCGTGTGTGTGTGTGTGTGTGTTTGTGTGTCTGTGTGTGTGTGTGTGTGGGGGGGGGGGCATGGGGTGGTTTGGGGGGATAGTGTGTAGGGCAACTAGATTAAATCTCCATTTCGTCTTTTTTTCTTTCTTTTGAATGTATAATTTAAAAAAAATGTATTTGTACAATTAATGAGTTTATTGTTTTATAATACAATGTACGCACACATGCTCGTTTTAGACATTGATGGAAATGATTTAGTTCATTGTAGATTTAATGTCTAAAAATTTGTATTGTACACGAATTGCTTTGTAAATGTGTCTGAAAATTTGTACTGTACACGAATTGCTTTGAAGGAAAAAATGGAAATGGGGTCGGGTTTTTCTTTTTGTTATTTCCTTTTTTGTTGTCTTTTTTTTAACGAAAACTCTTTCTTTTTCAATTGTATGTATTTCACGATAAAAGTTGTAAAATTGCTTGTAATTTTGCAAAAGAGAGAAAATAAAACATTGTTAAAAAAAAAAAAAAAAAATGATGAGTTTGTGTGTATGGGTGTGTGTGTGTGTGTGTGCGTGTGTGTTTGTGTGCGTGTGTGTGTGTGTGTGTGTGTGTGTGTGTGTGTGTGTGTGTGTGTGTGTGTGTGTGTGTGTGTGTGTGTGTGTGTGTGTGTGTGTGTGTGTGTATGTGCGTGTATGTGTGTGTACGCACCTTCACCACAGAGTCGGGACTGCTGCATGAAAACACACCAATAAACTCGGGACATTTTAAAAAGTCGGGACCGAATTCCCGGTCCCCACATTTTTTACCGCTTATTTTGCGTGCAAAGTGATCTATAGATGGCGCTATTCATTATAAGCTATTATTACTAAAGTGCCGGAAATAATGTGTGTTTTCTTTTTTGTGTGTTTTGATGGCACGCTATTGAGAAACACGCATTCATAGTTTGGAATTTTCCGGAGCCCTTGGTGGAATAACGCCATCTGTGGCGGTAAATGGCCATGCATGGAGCGTGATCATGGACGGCACACATGACGGAAAGGAAGAAGAAGGTAATCTAATTGTACCACAGGTTCATAATTGGACCCGGGACTACTAATAGAATATGCACCTGAAAGGTGGTCCTCGGATTGTTGTGTAGGTGTGTATGTGTGTTCGAGAGGAGTCTAGGCGGAAGCATGTGCATTAATTGCATTTTTATGGCATCACGATGTTAGAATAAATTAAGTTTTGATGTTAGATCAAAACAAGCTATTAAGTAATTTGTAAATGTCATAAAAAAATAAACCCTAACCTCACACTATATTATATATATAGCTATAACTATAACTCCCACCCAACCTAATTATAAATATTTATTGTTAAAATTATATTCATTACCGATATATTGTTATCATAAAAAAACACATTAACAATGCGGTAGCCTGTAGTGCATGTTATAGTTTGGTAACATAAATTACTGTTTGATAAAAACAGAATATCCCTTGCCAGCAATCGAAACAATAATAAATTAAGTGATAATGTGACACTCGGCACGCAAATTGTTATTTTCGTTACCTGTCCGTATGAACTCAGACACCCAATTAGTCCATTAAACAATGGTGCAGGTATATTATAATTATTAGGGTTGGGGGCTCGGGGATACGTGCCCTCTCCCAATAACTTGACAACACATTAAACAAAAACATACGCCCGGGTTAAAAATAAACAAAAACATCCAATGTGCCCCACGCGCCCAAAATAAATACTTAAATAAGTAGCATCATGCCCATCCCACGCAATTAGTCAGGCCACTTTATGTCACTGACATTAAATATCAAATAAACACCCGAATTCCTCAGTTGGTTGAAAATCGTAAATCACGAAATAGAAAGTGCCTCCGTGATATCATATCGACCAGTTGAACATATAGGTGGGAAATAGGTGAGATCCTTGCAAGAACCATTACATTAACAAGAGAAGCTTGTGATCGGAACTTAAGTTGCACAGACATTTATATTAACACATTGTTTGAAGTTCAGTATTAATTACGCAATAAACCAGCAGAGAGTAAAAACGAACTTTCGAATAACAAATCGTCAGCATAGCCTAACGATACATTTGGATTCGCAAACCTTTGTATACAAGACTTGTCAGAAGAGCAAACATTTGGATTGATGAATATTAGACTACGAATTGCCATCATTCGGATTTACAAACAAATTTACAAATTTGCATAAAGGATCGAATCGTCAGAATAACGAACATTTGGATTAACGAACCTTCAGAAGAAAAACATATCTTAACTTTGTTGACATGTGCAAAAAGTGATAAATGGTTGATGCAATGTATATTATTGTTATCTCATATGTCCACAGGGTATTGTGTGAAAATTTCAAGTCAAATTGACATTGCATGGCCAAGTAATGAGCGAAAATGCAAAGTGATATTCAATAACTCACTGCACTCATTTTGTACACAGAAGAAAAACTCGCCCGGAGTTTTTCTTATCTGAATACTTCGATCGTACATATCTTTGTAACGAAAGGGAAATTTGAAAAACCGAAACCTGTCCCATGATTTTATTGTTAATACGAATACAACAAGGTATGAGGGAACCGCTAGAATGAAAAATTTATTTTGAGGATATGAACAATGTTACTAAGTCCCTTTAAATTGTCCTTACTATCGATTGTAATTGGACGTGTTGGTCGATTCACCATCCTTGTTGAACAAAAGGCATTGTATTGATGATCCTTTTGAATAACAAACAGTCAGAATAACGAACATTACAAACGAATTAATAGAACAAAATAAAAGCCAACCTTAATTCAACTTTAACAGGTGTCTTGCTTGTCGTCGATTCGTGATCATTAATTTTAAGTTGTCACATCATTTCCGGGTCGGAGCCGAAGGCAGAACTACATCATTACTATGCTCCCGTTATTGGCATTATCATGGTGCATCTTTGCTCTTCTTTGGAGGATAGGGACAGTGTTGGGGACATCTGGTAATGAATCACTCGGTGTATGTAAGTATACACAACGGAAGCATTATAATTTTATAAGATTAAACAATACATATATATGTATATCATTAAACAAATATTCTGAATGATGTGTGACCATTTCATATTAATCAACACATGTACATTGTATATGCCTAGTGACAAAAGTTGAAATTGATGTCAGACTTTTCACTTACTGCTTATTTTGACTACAATCGAAAAGCGTTCCGAAACGCTTTTCGTAGTGATTTTGGTTGTATTTGACAAAGCTAATAGATCACTTTAACTTTGATTGTACTTATAACTTTGATAACGAACACAAAAATGTTTGTATGTAATTCTCATTTACACTGTTAAAACGCTGTGTAAACAAATTCAACAACTTGTTAAACATTTTCAACAACCGCTGTTTGACATATGAACCATCCAACTGTTGTTGAAAACATTCAACAACCCCAGTTGTTTAAAGTTTACACAACTGTTGTTTTAAGTTGTTCTACAACTGTTGTTTAGAATAAATTTCAACAATCCCGTTGTTGAAATAGCAAATACAAAACAAGATGTAAAAGCGGCAAGGGTAGAATTCGAACCGGGGGTCATTGGGTTATAAGTCTCACTCTCTATCGACTGCGCTATCTCGGTTCGCTTGGTTTGCGAAGGGACAAAAGAGGTTTTGACGCGGTGATTTTGCGGTCGAAACTATCACGTGATTTAACACGTTTCATCAACGCTTGAACAATGGCCGCTTCAGGCAACCCTTCTTCATACAACTTATCATGCTACACCTAAAGTTGTTTGAAAAGATTTAACAACCATTTTTACACAGCGTTTTTTTACACAGCATTTAAACAGTGTAGATAAAATCACGAAAACATTGGTTGATTGTATGAAATATGATATAATATGTTTGCATTATTGATAATACATAATAATTAAGTAGATGTTGACACGACCGTGATCAGATGAGAAGAAAATAGACCTATGCTAGTATTTTGACAAATAATGATAAAAACATAGAATTGGGTTAGTATTACGGCATTATATTGACTCATGACCATGAATGATAATGTTTAATTTCCAGTTCTGATGTTTTCTTGCATTTACTAACTAACCAACCAACCAACTAATTAACAAAACTAACCAACCAAACTATTATATCAAACTAACTATAACTATAAAGTAACTACGTTTCTAATTAACTAAGGAATCAGAGAGGTGGGAAGACTCCCACCTCTCTGAACTAACTGACTAGATAACTAACTTAACAACTAAATAAATTCATCATGTCATTCCTTCAGATGAAGATATGGGGTGTTTCAACTCTAGCTGTCTCTCGATCGACCAGAAAGTCGACCAGCTGGACAACATGGCCGCTATCGTACCAAAAACATGCTCACTGACATGTAGCGAACATGGATTTGCATATGCGAGCCTACACAACGAGAAGTGTGCATGCTCCTGTGAGGCGCCATCTTGTCCTCTCAATGGATCAGCGACGCTAAATGAATGTGGAGTCCCTTGTCCTGGAGATACGAATCAGTTCTGCGGAGGGATTTCAACCATGTCCATATTTAAGAGTAAGTGTTATTCTCACGCGTTTGAAAATACAAAACTATGCGCTTTCACAATAATAAGCAAAGAAAGTGGGCTTCGCCGGGAATAGCACCCGAGACCACCGTAATGCTAGACCGGATTAATATGTTTCTTGTCCGCATATTTCTTGTCAGAATACAATTTTCTTATATTTTTGAAATACGGGGACACTTTTTGAGAATATACATTCATTTCTGGACATATACTAAAGCATAAAGGGAGAGAGAGATTTTAAGCCTATCAAATAATTGTCAATTTGATCGACCGAAAAATAAGTCTCTGTTCCGAGGTTGTTCCACTTATGTCTTGGTCTAGCTCCACTGACCGTCTCCACCTAGAAAAAGTGTAGATATATTAATTAAAATCCCACTTTTTAGAGTTGGTTAATTTGTATATCAATAGTATTTGATCACCGTATATTATGCTTTATTATTGTTATTATCATTATTCAAACAGTCAATACGTCCATCATCAATGAAATGTGCTTGGAAGGTGAATGGACTGAGAGTCACGTGACTGACGATGCTGATGAGGCCGAGGACGAACCCTCGAAAGGCGCGTCAGTTACAGCGATATGTGTATCGGTTACTTTCGTTCTTATCGCAATCTTTGTGATAGGCCTGGTCTTGGTGCGCTATTGGATCATCAAAAGAAGAACCAGGCAGAATACGAACGGCCGAAACGGTGGTACTGGCCGTAACACGCTTCAGCTTGCCGGACGAAGTGGCCAAACCGCGACATTGACAGATAAAGGCATCGTGCGTTATGCCAACTGTAGTATCAATAGTTCTGAATATCAGGTTCTATGTAAGCAAGTAACTGTCGACGATGATTCTGATGAACCAGTGAAGAATGATACTGACGCGGCAGGTTTGTCCGACATTGCAGGAGAAGATAGTACATGTTATGAAGATGTGGAAGACCTTTCTACACACTTGTATACTTGCATCCCGAATAAGGGTGACAACACCCGATTAGCTTCAACACCTGCTCATAATAGCTCATCAGTCAAACGTCAAGGAGGACAAAACGCAATGGCACACGGGAGAAGTACTTACGCCAGGGTCAATAATCGCACACACCCACTTCCGATCTACGACACCTCCGTTCCAACGGGTGGTATGCATGCAGTAGACGAAATGAACTATGGCTATGACACAACAAAGGCTAGAGGTCAGTGGACAGACGCAAACAGGAAGTTCATCGAAGAGGGCACTTATGGTACGGCGGCCAAAAACTCTATAACACCGGTCACGAGTCAGTCAAACCCACATACCGTTTGGGACACCGTGGATGCATCGCTCGCTGCGAGGAGTACTCCAAGGATTAGTCGACGCGCCGTATCTCATGTGAACATGTTGTAATTATCATCGTCATCTTCATAATTATCATCATCATCATCATCATTATCGTCACCATCGTCATCTTCGTCATCATCATTTTCTTCATCGTCATCATCAGCATCATATCAGCATCATAATTATTATCATAATAGCCATCGTCATATTTGTCGAACCGTCATCACCAGTATCATTATCAATGTCATAATCATCATTATCATTATCAATGTCATAATTATCATTGCCATCATTATCATCGGCATACCTGTCATAATTATTCCAATCATCATCGCCATCATCACCATCATCATTTTCATCACCAAATCGCCTCTGACGCAAAATATCTAATCAGTCAACTGATACCATTTTCATTTATAATGATCATAATCATAATTTCCATTTATAATTAACACATCGTCATTATCATCATCATCATCATCATCACCATCAACATAATTACCATCAACATCATCATCATCATTATGATAATCACCATCATCATCAACATCATCGTCATCATCACCATCGTCACCATCATCATCATCATCATCGCCATCAACATCATCATCGCCATCAACATCATCATCACCATCATCATCATCACCATCATCATCAACATCATCATCATCATCACCATCATCACCATCATCAACATCATCATCATCATCATCGCCATCAACATCATCACCATCATCATCATCATCATCATCACCATCAACATCATCACCGACTATATAGGAAATATCAAAATGTATTAATATATTATGCAAGAGAATAATCATAAACGAAATGACTTTTGCATGGTGTGTTGATATTTATTTTGTTTACTGTAATTCGAAATTGTACATCACGCATTCATATTATATGTATTATGATCATGATAACGATTGGATATAAATACGTGATTAACTTAAGTTTAGAACAAAACAGTGACATGCATTCATAGACTGTCATGCAATATGATAACAATAGAACCTTCTACTAAATTTGGTTTCAGACACGACGTCAGAAGCAGAGCACTAAATCTCATACAAGTAATTTATATTAACGATATAATTAATCAATATTCTGTCATAATAACATCTTAGTGAAAATATTTACGTTTATTATTCATTTACTTCTTCATGCCTTCATGTACATAATATTTGTATGAATGAAATAATTATAAACGTGACAGTAAGACGATAACTAAAAGTAATTATAAAAGTAATTTATGTAGTTTAGTTTAATAATTGAACCTAATCATACAAGAAGACACTGTTATCTAAATGGTGTTTATTCACAATGTCTGGCACTAAACTATACGAGTGGGGACGATGGACTAATGAAAGAAATTAAAGTAGGGCAAACAAGTTTCGATATGTATGATACACATATTTTATGCATGAATAAAATAAACCATATAGTTGCACTCGTATTTCCTTATTTATATTCTAGTGGTCTACATAAATATGAGTATTTAAAAGGATAGTATATTTTTGGTTTAGAGGGCGCTTCAAGAAATGATTTGATAAAGCCCATAATTTCAAAGACAGAATAAACTTTGTTTGATTAAAATCGGTCTAGAAACAGATGAAATATCCGTACATAATATCCGTTTGGAATAAATGTGGGGGCCCACATTTATTCGATAATCTAATGTACACATTTATACAGTCTACACATTTTTCATTATGTACCAAAGTGGTTTTAAAATCGTTTTTAATGAACTCTCTATGGAATAATTATTTGTACCGAACATCACATTCACATTTTTTGATAAAAAAATAATTGAAACTTTCAGGTCAGAGCTTTTCAGTTGACTGGAGGGCGCCATCTTGTGTTAACTGCTGTTTTATTTTTATTTTATTTTTATGAAAACAGTACTGTATAATATAACTTGATATGTTTTTTTATTTCTACTATTCAAGCATCATTGAATTACATTTTAATGATAACTTACAAGTTTTAGTTACTAAAATTAAGTTTGACCAGAACTTAACTATCCCTTGACTTATAAAGTAAGCAAAGTTTTAATGTATGAATAGGCCTAATAAGAATAAATATTTACTTAATTATAATATATATTTCATGTTATCTTTACTGAGTTCATCAAACTAAGTTGGTGTACATTTATTTGGCGATAATTATCGACTTTAATGATGAACACGATACTATTTAATTCATCTTTATCTTGGTGTTCTAGTGTAACGATGATATGTGATGTTGGTAACCATTATCTAACAATGTACATAATGTATATTCTGGATGCTAGTGGGTGCGGTTATATAGGCGTATATATATAATTACTTCGATTACCTTTTTTTTAAATGCTCTGTATTTATATACATGTGTGTGTGTGTGTAAGTGTGTTTGTGTGTGTGTGTGTGTGTGTGTGTGTGTGTGTGTGTGTGTGTGTGTGTGTGTGTGTGTGTGTGTGTGTGTGTGTGTGTGTGTGTGTGTGTGTGTGTGTGTGTGTGTGTGTGTGTGTGTGTGTGTGTGTGTGTGTGTGTGTGTGCATGTGTGTGTGCGCGTGCATGTGTGTGTGTGAGTTATATGCATTATGTATATTATGTATGTTATGGATTTGTGGGCTTTACGACTGAGGAAAGAGCACAGATTGTTTAAAAGGTCAACTGTCCTCAGAAGACAATGCAAAGTTCCACTGGGTCATATAAATGTAAAGGAGATATTTCACTGGCGCAAATCAACAGTGTAGAATCAATGGTAAAGTCAAAGTTCACATTCTAAGAAAGCCGAAGAAAAGCTAGGCGGACTGGTAGAAGTAAGTTTATGATTAATAAGTTCTAACTGTAGCACGATTTCACACTTAGTTTTGCATTACCTCACACACACACACAATATTTCTCGGAGCGCCCTCTAAACCAAAACTGAAATATCCCTTTAAACTAAATAAACATGACATGCCCATAAACACCACGACTCAATAACCATAAAAGACAGTGAGCATCATATTATGCGCCCCTTTTACATGTTTTAAAGGGGTTATATAATGCGAATACAGACTTCTATTTAGTGTATACATTAAATATTTGTAAACTGTTTAACCGAAATATGTTTTGTTGATTTTAAAATATTTTTGCAATTATTTTGTTCATCTTGCTAAGGCAAGCCTAAGCCCCACCTCTCTAGAGTGAAATTCTGTATATGACCTCATCTGTCAATCACAACTCAGTTACTTGTAAGATGAACAATGCACCTTCGCCCAGGCTGAGCGCCTGCTCACAATAGTATCACATCTTTGAATACACTTCCAACCCACACAATTTCAATAGCAGTTGCTACATGTAAATGTCAGACAACCTCAACCATCATAAGGACAAGAAAAGCACTGCTAAGCTATTGGCATCACTGGTCAGCTTACATTAGATGGAAAAGGAGAAGGAAAAAAAGAATATGCCCACAATAGCATCCCTGCATGCTTCCATGTCAGTGCCTTTCTTGTCATAATGATGGTTGGGCTTTTCTCACATAGCAACTGCTATTGAAATTGAAAGTGTGTTAGTTGGTAGTGTATTCAATCATGTGATACTATTGTGAGCAGGCGCTCAGCTTTGGTGAAGGTGCATTGTTCATCTTATAAGTAACTGAGTTGTGATTGACAGATGAGGTCACTTGCAGAATTTCACTCTGGAGAAATTTTTTGTGGGCGTTCCCAATTTGAATTTTCAAGTTGATTTCTTGTTTGTCCGTCGACAAAATCTTGAGAGTGCTTTTCCCAGCAAGCGATGAGTCGACGGTGTCCCAAACGAGATGTCCATATGGGTTTGACTTACTCCTGAGTCATGACCGTTTCATACGTACGTGGTCTCGTCAATCAACTTCATGTTTGTGTCTGTCCAGGGCCCCGTTGCAGAAAGAGGTACAATCGATTGTAAGTTACAATTAATTGTAAGTCAGATCATGTGACCAAATGCGCAAATATGATTGGTTGAAATGCGCAAATTTGTCTGACTTACAGTTAATTGTACCTTACCATCGATTGCATCTCTTTCTGCAACGGGGCCCATGCCTCTGACCTCTATCCTTCGTAGTCATGGTAGTGTCAATTGGTTTGCCTAAAAACCAGAACGGATGTGTCGTAGACAGGAAGAGGGGATGTATTATTCTTGACCATGGCGGAAGTACTTCTCCATTGTGTCATTGCATTTTGTCCTTCTTGATGGTTAGCTGATGAGCTATCAGCGGGTGTTGAATCTTGTGTGTTGTAAACTTGATTCGGGATGCATGCGTACATATGTGTAGGAGGGTCTTCCATATCTTCGTAACATGGACACTCTTCTCCATTAATGTCGGGCAAGCCGGCCGCGTCAACATTATGTGAGGTATCATTCATTTTGTGATGGTGATGGTGATTTTCTGCAGTGCTGACCATATAAGAATGGCTTGATCCAGGGTCCCTTTGGTAGCCAGAGTTCTCGTCACCATGGCTACGGGATGAAGCGTCGATTCTTCCTCTGATCCGCCAGGTGTTCTTTGCGTTCTTCCAGACACAGTAACATAACAGGACTGCCCCGATAGTGATTACAAGTCCAACGACACCGGCGAATAATGCGATGACGTGCGGCTGAAACCAAAATGGTGAGTCACGTCCACTATCACCATCATTATTGGTATCATTTTTCGATGACCAGTTATGGAGGCATGTGGTGTCAAATCCCGGATCGTTAACTGCAAAAAAATATATAAACATTCAATCAAGGGATTCAATTTACGACAACGATTAAGTGCAATTAAAGGGATAGTTGAGTTTTGGTATAGAGTGCGCTGCACGAATTATTTTTATTTGTGAGGTAATGCAAAACTGAGTGTCAAATTTGAAAGAGCATACAATTTTGATGACAGAATAAACTTTATTGGATCAAAATCGATTCAGAGACGTCTGACATAACCATTTGTAATTATTGTGGGGTCCCACAATAGTGCAATAATTTTGAACAGCCGTTCACAATATAGTTAACAGTTAGAACATAATTATAGACTGCCATAAAGTGATGTGTTGGCTTCAGTGGCGGAAAATGCCGGAAATAGTACAAATACAAGACATTAAATAGCTATCTTACCAAAATACAGTTATAATATAATTTACCAGCTCTGTAACGTTAAAGGGATAGTTGAGTATTGGTCAAACTTAACTTTAGTAACCAAAACCTGCACCATAACGGTACAAACTATTAGTTATAACTCCACCATGCTCGAAAAGTATACACAATTACAAACGACTAAGTAATACCCCTGTTATCATTCAAAAAGAGCCGTTACAACTCAAGAGGGCGCTCTCTAAAAAACTCATTGGTTTTAGCCATTTTTCATACAAACTTGTGCATTTGATGTTTTGTTAAAATAATGATTCAATAGACATATCATCAACAACTTTTTAAAAACCTATTTAGATTTTTTTCAAAGTAGTCTATAAGCATTTTTAAAATAAAATTTAAAAAAGTCAAAATGTTCCCTGGCGTAGAAACTTTTGAATAAAAATATGTTTATGGATATTTCAGCCATTTCTGAACCGATTTTGATCAAATAAAGTTTATTCTGTCATTAAACTTGTATGTTCTTTCAAATTTGACAGTTTTCATTATCTCACCAAAAAAATGTTTTGAAGTACCCTCTATACCAAAATTCAACTATAGAAATAGCTGAAAGGCCCTTATTGAATAAATGTTCTGTTTATTTTTCCCCACACTGTATTCATATGTTGATGCGATAGATGTAACCTGGATGATATTAATATGTGTGATGATAACAAATGTGCTATATCATCATACATTAGTTCCGTTAAGCAATCATAAAATAATGTTATCAATGCCGTGTTTATGTAAGTCTGTAACTCTGTATACAATTTAAACGCGTTGTGAGGAAACCAAACCAACAGACTAATTCAGAAAAATATGTTTTCTTATTAGGCCCACTCATCCTTAGATATGGATATGGCGTTTGTTCCTCCACAGAAGTTGAAATGTACACCTGAACATGGCCTGGGATGCCACATTAATTTATTCTTCCCCCATGAAAAATCCTGGCTACGGGCCTGTTACTTATAATCGTTTCAGTGCATCATTCGTTTCTATGCCTGTACTCACCCTGTGATATGGATAGGGCGTTAAATCCTCCACAAAACGACCGAGTGTTACCAGAGCATGGGACTCCACAATGAGTTACTGTTCCACCTGTCCCGTTGGGCAAAAGATTGCTGCATGGGTTCTGACAGGAACATAAACATGCACTTCCGTTGAAAAGTCCGAAATACGGGAAACCTACACGTCTGCACTGCTCGTAACACATGCCTGGTATGGTGTTGTTCCAAGTATATGTCTTATTCCAACTGGAAAGACAGCCGTGTGTTGCGAAGCAGCCTAATGCTTCATCTGTGAAGAAAAAACAGAAAACTCTTATTTGAAGTTCAAAGATTCTGAGAGAAACACAAGCATGTCAATCTACTATCAAGTCCCATTGACGGGTGGTTAACATTTTGCACTGTTTTACATGGTTTCTTTCTTTAAAAAAAAAAAATCGTCTCCAAGCTGTAGGCCTACAATTGGCAGCAACAGAGCAATTATCAAGGAGACACGCACCAGGCGCGGATCTACGGGGGGGGGGGGGGGGCGGGGGGGGGGGGGGTTAGGGGGTTTAAACCCCCCCTTGGGCTGCCAAGTGAAAATGTTTCAGTGAAAAAAGTGAAAAAAAATCACTTACGGGGGTTCAAAATAGCAACAAAATTCGCCGCTTCGCGGCTCGTGGACGAAAGTGATACAAAAGTGAAAGAAAATCACTTACGGGTGGTCAAAATAGCAAAATTTTTTCGCCGCTTCGCGGCTCGTGGACGAAAGTGATACAAAATCACTTACGGGAGTACAAAATAGCAAAAAAAAATCGCCGCTTCGCGGCTCGTGGACGATACTCCGCATCGTTATTGGGTCAACCCCCCCCCCCCCTTAGCAAAAAGCTATATCCACCCCTGCACACACAAAAGTCAAACTTTATAAACTTCAGTTATTACTTAATCCTAAAAAGCCAATCATTTTTTCTTTGTTCTGAGGATTTTCACCAAATTTTGTGACTTTTCCTGAAATGTTAAACTGTTTGATATAGAAATGTTCACCCCATTGGTTAGTTCCCGTTGCTATGGCAAAAATAGATGATGAACATGTTTTTATTTGTACTTATGGTAAAAACGTTTTGCTTTTTTACTGGTCAAATATAAATATAATAAGACTTTAAGTTTTTATTGACTAAAATTTACTTGCATAGGAACGATTCTATTTAGCTTTGTTTTTAAAGAAAAATGGCACCAAAGCAATGAACATAATAAGACATTTTTAATTTATTTTCGGTATGCTTTTATTATATGCCAGTATAGGGTTTCAAATTAAAATATGAAAATACCCTCAAATGGCAAATAAAATAGTGTTTCACAGGGTAAAATAATGGAAGCGTAACTGTGGTTACTATACATAAACGCACATTACAAAGGTCACCTTCAGAAGTACTTTTCATACGAAATGCATATGGAACCATCAAGGACACGGATATACACGTATACATGTATCCTGAAAACGTGCAGAATGGTGATAAAGAAATCGAATTTCCACACGATAAAACTGCCTTTGACAGAACAAATATCATGAAATGTCAGAATTACAGCATTTTCTTTGTTGTTAATCATGATATTGTAAAAAGAGTATTATGGTGACCTTTAGAAATATAAATGGTTGCATATAGAATTCAAGTTTCATTACTTATGTAAAATTATGAAAATGTAAGAAGTATGTCTACAAATACATACATTGAAGAGGAGGGCTATATGTGCCCCCATCCATGCACCCCCGGGTAATGCTGGAATGCCCAAAATATAGCTTTGTCTTTGTATTTTCAAACCGGCTTATCCGATCATCGTTACTATACCGTATTGGATACATTAAGTGTGCTTTTTTATTTTGTGGACTTTACGAGATAAATTTCATAGAACCATAGTTTACCCCAGATATTACGAAAACAGAAAATATATCAATAACTTACGTTTTCGGACGTTATCAGCATCTTCGTTTCCGTGAACTGTCACTATCTCCTTTCCAAATCCACCAAGGACAAAAGCTACCTCTATCAGCAAGAAGACTCTTTCACGTGTCATCTTAATTTTAACCAGTCTTCTCTTCAATATTCTTATTCGCACAGAGTTAGTACAAATAGGATATCTGGCATTCACGGACAATGTCTTACTAATGACAATAATAATAATGTTAATAATACACGAACAGTCTTGAAGCTGAGTAAGGCTGAGTCGATGAGGGAGGCGAAGGACAAGTACGGATGGAGGTAGTTGGTTCCGAGTTGGTTGCCAAGTCATAGGTGACTTCGATCCCTACGGTTTGTCACACAGGCTGCAGGTTAGGTGAGGTATTCTATATATTAGCACCATAATATTATAAAATTACCTTAGAAATACGTGGCAATGCAACTTGAGAAGATAAACATTACATATCAATCAGATTCCTCCTCGGTAGAATTTCACCTCACAACGCAAATGTGCTAAAACAGTTGACGGACAAGCAGGACCAATTGACAGGACCAGGACGGGACCAGGACGGACAGAATAGGCTAAACCAGGACGAGCTCAATGAGAATGCGTGATATACCACCTAGGCGCAATGACAACAATAGCTCTTTTTATTACCAATAAAAAGGCAAATCTTTCATATCTGGCTATATGAGACAAGTTTGTATCAACTGTAATTAATAACCCCCTTGAGTCTTGACATCCATCTCTCATGTCTGTTGTCTCAGTTTCGCAATAGTAAATTAATTCTTCTTTTTTAAAAACCTAATCGCGAGGTGCGTTACTGCACAAATTGTCGCCGGCATGAACTAAATTTGTATAATATTGTTTAAACTGTTATAACAGGTTTTTGCCCCGTTTTTCACAATGTTTGGGTACACTGTAAAACAGGCAAAACTCTCTGCGTACGTGTGCCTATTTTGTATATGTCCCTTGTGTGTTCGGAAGTTTCATCCTAAATGCTTGTTTCTTTTATGGCAGCAGGGTCAGAGTTAAGGCCCTGTCCCACTTTCACGATTTTGATCACGAATCGCAACGATCTTTGAGTCTTGATGATTCTTGGTGGCGTCGTGAATCACTTCGTGACACTTCGGAGTGCTTCTTGATCGGTCTTGATCGGTCAGGAGCTGGAGGTACCACGAATCATCCGGACTGTCTTCTCACTTTTTGCGAAAGTATTCTTGGTAATCCTTGAAAACACAAATTGGTTAAGAACCGACACGACGTCGTCACGAACCGTCAAGATAAGTCAAGAACTCGTAAAGATGCCACCAAGAAACTACCAAGAAGCCACCAAGATCACTATCATGCCAATCCATGACATACGTAAATAATAATTAGGTATCGACCTTACACCTCCAATAAGTTTTGATTTACCATATTCGAGTGAAATGAAACTCATTTATAGACATCAATACCTAATTTCGGACAAAATCTCATTCTTGAGTAAGTTTAACTAATTTCCCAGGTGGTTAGGTGGTGCGCGGACCCAGCCACGTTGCTTGTCAGGTAAAATATGGACAATTATATTCAGGCGAAAGCACTCAGGCAACCTGTAACAGTCCATTTGTTCGTACCTAATTATGATAAGAACACCACGGTGTGAAAAAGTGTACGTCAGCAGCCCATAGTAGAATTTCCCTTACTTTTACCCAAGCCACCAATAACTCCATACATACAATTACATAATTATTGTACATAACATGCAAAGGAAAACAAAATATTGCGCTTTCCCACGTGACACACGGGTCTTGGCGACGTCTTATTAATGTCTTGTTGGCATTTTGGGGATATCTTGATGAGGTCTTGGCGACGTCTTGATAGCATCGTAGCTTATTGATCTCCTATTGATTCTTGTTCGATTCTTGTTAGCTCCTGATGAAGTTTTGACGGTATCTCGTACAAACGCCGCGATGTCGTCACGGGGGTCACGGAATCTTGGTGGTGTCGTAACTCGTATTTGAGTTTATTGGTGTGTCGTGCGTACATGGTATAGGCAATGCTTATTCACGAACCGTCCATACATAGGCGTAGGAGGGGGGGGGGGGGTGTGGCTGAGGGGGCTCCAGCCCCCAGGGTTTAAAAAAAGGCCATATTCGGGCACAAAGCAGCTCAAATTCGGGCAAAATATGTCATATTCGGGCAAAACTATATGCCATATTCGGGCAAATTCACGTCATACTTGAGCTAAACCAGGCCATGTCATTCTAGAGTAATTCAATGCCATTTCCGGGCAAAACCATGTTATTTTTGGACTTACCGATAAAAGACATAATTTGAGGGCATCAAAGAGGCGAAAACCTTTTTGTTTGTTTGCTTGTCACGTGAAAAGGACAATTATTCGGGCAAAATACCTCAGCCCACCTGAGAAAATGTGCTCCTCCGCCCATGTGTCGGTTCAGTTTATAAATCATGGCGGTTCTTGATAGTGTGACAGGGCATTTATACCATAGTCACACGGAGTCAAATCCTATTTTTCATTTTTTTAGTCGAAGCTATCCTATGCATTATAATTTATAACTAAGAGCAATATTAATGACCAACAAGTCACCACGGTCGATACAAAGGATATGATTTATCGCATTTTTTAGTCAGGGAGAGTCATTCAATTATACATGTATTATGGTGACAAACTGCTAACATTTTGTTCTACCCGTCAGGTACTCCCGTGGGGGGGGGGGGGGGGGGGGTGCCCGGGAGGAGGGGCTGCTTCCATTTCAATTTGTCTTGCCATTATCCAGTGTAGATTAAAATCCGGTCGCCTCCATTATACGCCTAAAAAAATCAACTAGGGCACCTCCTTTATAAAACAATTAAGTCCAAGAAAAAACAACAAAACCCCAGATCCATAAATCATACATTGAAACCAAGACAAAGAACAATTGTACGGCGGTAATTAATTGCCGTTATATCATTCAATGCAAAATAGATATTTTCAGTGAGCTAATCTGTGCTAGAAAACGCTTTCTCAACAAGCCCGTCAAAATGGGGCTCGATCCTGGTCCGCCAAACATTAGGAGTATTGCGATGGGAAGTCAAATTCAAATGGAGCACTCTTATTCGCAATAAACAGATGAGTTTGTCGTGTTACCTTTGCAAAATAAACAAGATACATTGGCACATATTTCTACAAGTCATCCATTTTAGAATGTTCTATGGAAAATAGACCATCTTGTACTACCATCCCGTATACTCTGATAGACCGTAGGCAGGGGATTCACTTGTGGCTTGGCAACCAACTACCTCCATCCTTCTTTGTCCTTCGCCTCGCTCAGCAGAGATCAGACAGAGCCTCGCGCATCGATTCAGTTCCTTTATTATCATTATCATCGTTATTATCAGGCCTTTGCCCAGGTGATGTATTGATTGTATTGAGTCTATGCGAATTAGTATATCAACGACGGGTTAAGATGACACGTAAAGGAGTCTTCTTGCTGATTTGGATTGCTTTCGTCCTTGTTGGATTTGGGAAGGAGATAGCGACAGTTCACGGAAACGAAGATGCTGGTAACATACGAAAATGTAAGTTATTATTATATGTTTCATGAGTAATGATATATGGGATGAACGATTGTTCTATGAACTACATCAGTCCTCAGATCCCAAAAAGAGCCCCTCGTAAATGATGTGACATAAATTATAACCAATATACGATTCATGAATAAGCATATACAACAAATTAATGATAAAATGATAATAATGTCTTTCAGTTTATAGTGAAACCAGTAAAGTGTCTAACTCCACGAAAAATACTTCGAGCTTCCACATTTCTCTTCTACCGTGTTGTTTAGCTTATGGTAAGAGAAGAATAAAATTGGGTTAGATTTTTTTAAATGCCCCTTTAGTATGACGATATCTATCATTGATAATCATTTAGCTCAAAAGCGTTAATGAACGGTCATAAACCTCACACACGGTTATACACTCAGTAATTCGTTGTAAAGGCCGACGCAAATTTTCGTTTTTTTTAACCAGGAAAGCAGTGTTCTTTTTTTAATGAAACGATTTTGGTATGGGATTGAAGTCTAAAATGTAATTTTGGGCAATATCTGACACTTTACAGGTACACCTTTAAAAGGTTTGTCATATTTTGGTTTGTTTACCGTTTGAAGATGCTTCGTCGCTGATGATTGTACAGTTGGAAGACACCATGCATTTTGAAAAATACAACGTAAATCGGTGCAGATTTTTCGGTCACCCGTCAATTGGAATTAGTAAAATGACATTCTTGTGGTTCTGATTTCAAATTAATTTGTTTGATGTTGTCTTTACAGATGAAAATTTAGGCTGCTTTGCCACAGACGGCTGTCTTTCTAGTTGGAATGAGACCTATACTTGGCACAACACCACACCAGGCATGTGTTACGAGCAGTGCGTAAGTGTTGGCTTCCCGTATTTCGGACTCCACAACGGAAGTACATGCTTATGTACCTGTCAGAACCCATGCAGCAAACTTTTACACAACGGGAGTGAGACGGGTGGAAGAGTAGATCTATGTGGTCTCCCATGTTCTGGTGACCATCAGCTGTTTTGTGGAGGAATAAACGCCATATCCATATCAAAGGGTGAGTACAGGCATAAAAACAATGTTATGATGCACTGAAACGATTGTAAGTTAATATAAATGTAGTCAAGTATAATAAAGTAATACGTATATTATTATTACACGTTGTATGAAAGATGGTAGCTATTTACATCGCCATAATGAATGTCTAGGCTGAAAACTTTTCCAACAACTGTGCGATTTTTGTTATTGAAAATTTAAGGGCCTTCCATTTATTGGTGGATCTATTATAACTGCATGATATGTTGCTATTTAATCTAAGGTTATTATATAGTTTCTTGTATTTTGGTTTACATTTCCCGCACAACAAACCACCTAACAAAAGTGACATTTAAATAATGAACTTGATGAAGTTAAAATCATTGTTTGAATATCTACTGCAGATCTATTCGAAACGTGTGTCAAACCGAAAAACGAATCTGATGACGTCGATGATGATAAAGGAGATTTCATTCTGTCCAATACGCTCCTCATCGCTATATCTAGCAGTTTAATTGGACTTGTAATCATTGTCGGGGCAGTCCTCTTCTGTTACTGCGTCTGGAAGAACGCGGATGACACCCGACGGATCAGCAGAATAAGATACGACTCGTCATCCCGTAGCAATGGTAACGAGAGCTCGGACTACCGAGGGGACCCTGGATCGAACCATTCTGCAGAAAATCACCGTCGCCGTGACAACATGAATAATACCTCAAATAATGTTGACACAACCAGTTTGCCTGACGTTAGTGGAGAAAACAGTGCATGTTATGAAGATATGGAAGAACTTTCTGCACATGTGTACACTTGCATCCCGAATCACATTTACAACACCCAAGTTTCAACACCCGCTAATAGCTCAGCTCATGCTCAACATGCTCAAGAAGGACTAAACACGATGGCAAAAGGGATAAGTACTTCTGCTATGGTCAAGAATAAGACATATCCACTTCCTGTCTACGACACATCCGTTCTGGTTTTGAGGCAGACAAAATGACCTATAACACTACGACGGATAGAGGTCAGTGGCCTGGAGAGACTCAAACAGGAAGTTGATCGGCCAGAGTACTTATGGTACGGTCAAGGGTCAGACAAACCCACATACCGTTGGGGGACAACATCGACTCATCGCTCGCCTGGAGGGGCACTCCCAGGATTTGTCGATGCGCCTTATCTCATGTCGACACCTTGTAATGAGCCCCATTATCATCATCATCATTCTTCTTCTTCATCATCACCGTAATCATTATCATTATCATCGTCATATCCATGTCATATTCGTCATAATCATCATTATCATAATTTTCATTGTCATATTATCATAATCATCATCATCATAATAATCATCTTTGATTCAAAATATCAAATCACCCGTTGTAATAAGATGTATGCAATATTATAGCTCAAATATCGGATGCACGTGCATAACAAGCCAATAATCATCATATTCGTAGTAAACATCATCATACTCATCTTCTTTATTTATAATAATAATCATCATCATCCATGATCCTCATCAACGTCGTCAACATAATAATGATCACCATCACAATCATTATCATCATCATCGTCGTCGTCGCCGTCATCAGCATAATTACCATCATTACCGAATAGGAAAATACTTAAAACGTATAACGTCTATTTAAGTGAATAATCATAAACCCCACAAATATACAAAAGGTGCTGGTGTTTAATTTCCTTTCAATATATTTTATGCATTTGATATAGAATGGATTATGTTCATGAAGAAGATAAGGTAGAACGAAGTGATTAGTTAAAGTTTTTAACATAAGTTTCTAACAAAATAATTACATGTATCCAAACTCCAGAGGACCTTCAAGCAAAATTTCAGACACGGCGACAGAAACGGACCTAAACTGAAGCAAATACATGTAATTAGTTCTTATTATTAAATATATATTAATTTATTGGTGACTAACTTATGTATATTCAATAATTTCTTCGTGTCTTCGTGTATACCATTCGTGCATGAATACAATATGAACATATCAATGTAAGACAATAACTACAAAATAATTAGACATGTTCTTTATGTAGTTTAGTAAAGCATTGAACGCAATCGGATAACACAACATTATCTAAACACAATGGTGTTTGGTCAGACTGGCATCCAAATATACGAGTTGGGACTATGGACTATGAAAAGAAAGTAGGGCAAAAAGTTCCGATATTATATATTGTACATATTATATTCATGAATAAAACAAACCATATACTTACGCTGATAATTGTTTGTATTTCCTCATTTCTATTTCAGTGTTCGATTTACGGATGACGTTTGGGGGTATCAAAGGGATACATACATTAACGGAAGTTTCAATTTGTTATAGGCCCAATAAAGATAATTATTTCATTAATCATTATGTATATTACATTATTCCTTCGAGGGGTTTGATAAACTAACTGAATGTACATTACTTTGGCTATATATTTTTGCTATAATAATTAAATCGTTGCTTAGATAATTAGATTAGATTATTATTAAATTAAATCATTAAATTAGAGTTGGATGGCAGTGAGTAAATATTGTTTTAAAAAAGTGTGTGCGTGCGCGTTTGTGTATACTATATGTATGCGTGTGTGTGCGAGTATGTGTACGTGTGTATATGTGTGTGTGTGTGAACATGGTGCGTGTGTGTGTGTGTTTGTGTGCGTGTGTGTTGCGTGTGCGGGGTTTGTTTGTGCGTTTATGGATGGATGTCAACATAAAAATCAAATGCAGTTTCATGATTGACACAAGTTGAACATGATCTAATCATCCCGTTTCTCACCCCTTGCACACTACATTCTAAAAACCCTGTCACAAGGGAGGCACCTGTGAAGGTGGCCAAATTACTTCACATGTAAACAGCCATATTTGTCTATCTGGTTTTGTATTTATATGTATGTGTGTGTCTGTATTTGAAGGTGTGTGTGTGTGTGTGTGTGTGTGTGGGTGTGTTTGCGTGTGTGAGTGCTCCTATTAATTCGCTCCAAAACAGATCGCAAAGAAAGTCGCCCTAATACATAACCGACCTCAGAGGTACAATTAAAGTAGTCCTCAAAATAATCTAAATTTAAACAGTGAGTTTGTGCTTTATTTCGTCAGTCGCTCGCGGGCGGGTAGCAATAGTGGAGTGCCATCAACATCAAGGAAAGTCACGTCGTGTCAGCCATGACAGATCCGCACCAAGAGTATATATAGAGGGGGCGCGGCCCAAAATTAATATGATTTATGTATTTGTTGATGTTCGTCACTATAATATGCAGCGGAGGGTTGTTAAATACTGATGTTTTAGCGTTAATAGTACTTTAAACACATAGAAAACGAAACTATAATGTCAAAAAAACAGATATAAGAAATCAATTATCATTTATTAGAAAAACGTCCACCGTGTGCTTGAAACAAAATATGGTGTGTTAACTACAAAGAGAGAATGTGAAGGATTGGATTATCAGCTCTTTTTTTGTCACAACCATTCTACCATTTTGTTTGTAATAGCACAACATTGATATGTGCGGGATATTCTATTCGAGGGGCAAAGTGTTATGTATTTTATAATTTTCTCTCCGTTGTTTTGTTTTTACAACTATTTAAATTAATATTTGGGGAATGTGCTCGCAGAGCTACGCCACTGATAACACGCCTATTTCAATGGAGTAGCCAGAGTCAGAACAGACCATGGGCAAAGGGCCGGGTTAGAGTTCCCCATAGATAGCACAAGCTGTAAAGTAATATTCAAAGTTTTGTTTGTATTTAATTTCTAGTAGATGTGTATCAATTTTATTAGTATTATATCCAGTAGCTACGGGGGGGGGGGGGGGGGGGGGGGGGGCACGGGGGGGCACGTGCCCCCCCCCCCCCCCCCCCCCCAATCGTTTGGCCAAAAAAAAAAAAAAAATGACGACCCGACATTAGCCAAATGTGTCTATATCATTCATTATTATCATGTTTTATTAAATGTGTGATGATAATGATGTTATCAACGATAATAAAGAAGAAGATAACGGTCGTTCCCTAGTACTAGCAAAAGCGCACCTATATCAGTTTGAAGAATTCTTCCAATAAAGCGACTTATACAAATTTTCAGTCCCGTGCGCGAGGATCAACGCTCACCGCTTCAGAAGTCATAGAGGGCGTATAATAGGCCTAACAAACTTCCTAGCGCATGGTAAATCGTCCATCATACCAAGGGCCTTTTTAGGATCTTGAATCTGCATCCCGCTTTTATAAATAATTTTGACCATTTGACGCCTTCATGCAGGCTATAAAGGCTCATAGCTGCACTACGTAGTCCTAACTGTCTAGGTAAAGACAAACTTCCTTTACTAATTTCTTCGCTCCAAATGCACCCGTTCCATTAATTCATGATGCATAATTATCTAGGCATATTGTTGATGATCATGATTGAAGGAGCACCAGTCATCTTCTCCAGAGTCGACATCTGCATCAGTGAGCATAGGCCTACTGAAACTAACTCAAGGGACCTGTGTCATGGGTCTAGTCACGCGACAACAGGCAAGGGACGGGGAGGGGGGGACATGCATCCCCTCCCCATACATTTGAAAGTGGAGGCGATTGTTCCTCCCACTTTTTAATATGCATACATTATGTATGTTTGATTCTATAGCTTGAACTACGAATTATATATTTTGGTCTCGGGTATGCGCCAAATCGCACAATTTAAAGCCCAAAATTTTCAAAAGCTCCCTACAGTGGGAGGGGAACACCCCCTCCCATGGCGTCGATCCTGGGGGGCAGGGGTGCGGTCGCCCCCAATGAAAATATTTGGGGCGAGCATATCATTTTGCCCCCCCCCCCCCCCCCCCCCCCAATAATTCCGAAAATGAGGAAGAAAAATATCGAGTGATATAATGCCAAAGAGGGGAAAGACACATTTATCAATAATTAATCTTCAAAATAGCTGTTTTTTTTAGTTTGAAAAGGACTGTAAATTTCGTTTTTTGCCGCGCGCTTCGCGCGCATACTGTTTCTTATATTGCAAGTTTCATTTCGGTTTGCTTGAACTCACCTTTCGAACTGTGTTGGGCAGTGTAATTTCTTAAATGCACACCTCAAACGAAGTTTATTAAACCCTCATCAATAGCACACCGTCACAGAAAATAAAATAATCTGAAATAATATATCTTTCAGTAAATTCGGTCCATATGCGCTGAACGCAAATCATATTGGAATATCATGTCACCCCACATTTGAAAGTGGAGGAGATTGTCCCCCTCCCTTTGTCATTATGTATGTTTGGTTCCATACTTATATACTTCATATTACGTGAAATTTCTGTCTTAGATGTGCACCAAATTGCACAATTTCACGCCCCAAAATACAAAAGCTCCCTACTGTGGGAGGGGGACACCCCCTCCCCCACTCGGGCGCTTCGCTTCCTCGCAATGTCTCCCCTCCACTTTTGAGAAGTTGTTGACGCCCTTGCTTAGTTTCACTATATCACTATCACTATATCGATGGCTCTATACAGGATCATGTGGATCCATCTCAGGCAAGGCACAATCTTTCCGCGCTATTCCCGTTTAAAAATACGTTCACTTTTATAATACAATGACAAATAAAAAGACAATAATGACCATACTTCAACAGTAATATTTTAAACACCAATTTCAAAAAATTCTCCACGTGGGAGGGGGTAAACCCCCTCCCACACCCTCCCCCCAATAAGTATAGACAAGCACGGATATAATTATACGACGTGAGCGTATTTGTGTTTGTATACTTTATCATGAGGGAGATGATTTAAGTCCTGATTTCTTTAATTCAGTATTATCAAATTTCCTTCCAAGGTATGCACCAGATTGCATTATTTCAAGTGAAAATTTGCAAAATCTCCCTACCGTGCGAGGGGGGACACCCCCCTCCCACACCCTCCCCCCCTCGGGCGCTACGCGCCCTCGGGCTTGGTCGCTCCGCTCCCTCGCAGTTGTGCCCCCCCCCCCCAATCCATTGACCCTCGCTACGCCACTGATTATATCTTCAAAACCCTATTATTCCACTTCCAGTCGAAGCTATCCAAACCATAATATAATTAAAGGGATAGTTGAGTTCTGGTAAGGAGAGTACAGTTTTGGTGAAACTGAATTTTAGTAACCAAAACCTGCATCATTACATTACAAACTAATAGTTATAACTAGAAAGGAACACAAAATTACAAATGACGTAGTAAAGATCATGTTATAATTCAAAAAGTACCGTTAAAACGTAAGAGGGCGCTCTATAAACACTCATCTGTTTTAACAATTTTGAATAAAATATTGTGCATGTGATGTTTTGTTGAAATAGTGATTAGATAGAAAGATAACCAACAACTATTTAAATACCTATTTTGTAACTTTTTGAAAACTAGAGGAAGCATTTTTTTGAATTTTGAATGGCTGGTTCAAAATTCTCTAATAAACCTGGGGCCCCAGCTTTATTACAAATTGTTATATTTATGGATATTTCAGCCGTCTCTGAACCGATTTTGATCAAACAAAGATGATTTTATTATTTAAATACAAATTTTACACTCAGTTTTTCATTACCTCACCAAAAAAAAGTAGTCTAGCGCCCTCTCTACCAAAACTCAACTATCCCTTTATTGGCCATCAAAGAACAAAACACTTCCTTCATTTGCACACCAATGGCGTAGACATAGTCAAACTAAACGGTGGTTAAAAGGGGTATAATATTTTACATGTTATGGTCAGTGTGAGTCATTCAGTGATTATATTTATGGTGACAAACGTTTACCCGTATAGAGATTTAGGGAAGTGGTCGCTCACATTCGAGTTATTTGTCAAAATAATTATATACTAAACTATGGTGGGCTCGATTATACCCCTTAAGACTTACATCATATAAGTTTACTAGGGCACCTTCTTTATAAAAGGTTATAAATTATGTACAAAATCTATAACGAAACTGAGACAAAGAATGATTTTCACGGGGTCATTAATTGCCATTAAAATAATTCAATAAAAACTATATTTTACTGAGTTCATAAGGAAATGAATGGGTCGTTGACAAAAGTGGTTGTCCCATTAAGCCAGTTTAGACCGATTTGCATTGTTTGTATTCACAATTAGTTATTATCGTAATAATTCATCGGTGGTATAACACGCTCTCTCATGAAGCCTGTTCCAATTACATGGTACTACTATACTCCGCTGACTGATTTAGCGTACTTTCGTTGTGATATTGATTTCTACGGACAATACTTATACTCGACGTGTTTATCTCTGTAAACAAAACAAGATGTATTGTCGCATATAATGTCTAAATTTCATTTTTAGTATACTTTGTTAACTTGTATATCCAGTATAGCTTGATAGATGATGCATACCGCAGAGGAGCAGCTTGTATACGTGGCTTAGCAACCAATTTCCTCCGTCCTCATCGGTACTGGGCCTCATTCTTTCAGAAGTATAGTTCGTCGCTTCGAGACTGTCAATTCCAACTGTTAATTCAGTCATGTACCTATATTATCATCATCATTCTTATTAAGTTATTGGCTTCGGGGACAAAGCATCATATGAAATAACTCTTGTCAGAATTGGAATATCAAAGTGAAGACGGGCTAAGATGACACGTGAAGGAGTCCTCTTGCTGATTGCAGTAGCTTTCGTCCTGGGCGAATTAGGAGGTGAAATAGCGACTGTTCAGGGGAAAAAAGAAGCCGATAACATCACAAATTGTAAGTTATTATTATATTGTGGAAGTTAAATTCCTTAAAATGGGATACCCAGTACAGAAAGGCTCTGTGAACTTCCCATGAAAGAGCCCACTCGAAAATGCTACGGAGTAAAAGAGTACTGATATATGCTTCTCAGATAAACCTCATATAAGTAACAACTTGCGATTAATGTCATCAGTTTAAACAAGTTTGTATCATGGTTGTTAGTTTCCCCACTTGTAGATGCTGTCATCGATTGTATAATTGGAAGATTTATTTTGGAATGACACCACGCCGTAAAACAGTGCAGAGTTCCGGTTATACCCGTAAATCGAATGACATACTTGTGTCTGAATCGTTAACATTCAAATGGACGGTTTTTGTTTGCTGTTTTCATTACAGATGAAGAATTAGGCTGCTACAATGAAACGGGTTGCCTTTCCAGTTGGAATGAGAGTTATATTTCGAACAACACTACACCAGGAATATGTTATGAGCAGTGCATACGTGAGGGTTTCCTGTTTTTTGGACTTCATCAAGAAAATACATGTTTATGTTCCTGTCAGAACCCTTGCAGCAATCTGTTATCCAACGATACAAATGACAATCGATATCAATGTGGCCTTCCATGTCCAAGTGACCATAACAAGTTATGTGGAGGAAAACACGCCATATCTATAGCGAAGGGTGAGTAGGTCCAATACTAAAGATATGCATTATTCTGAACTTGTCTGTACGATATCAATTCTACGCACGCATATAGCATATTATATAGACTTACATATTCAAGGAACTATAATCATATGGGAGATAATAACCTAATTTGTGGCTAATATAATAGTTGCAATCCATCTTATGAAGCGCAACAATTAGAAGTATCTAGTAACTTTGTCTGAATCGACCCAAATAAATTCCATTTACGGTGGTTCTTTCACCACGTACACGCTTGTTTTGATTGTGAAACCAGTTTATGTCAGATATGTAGTTGTATTTTAACTATTTTCGTCCTTTGAACTCAACAAAGCACTTAATGTTATTCATTATAAAGATGTGACAAGATTCATTTAACTTTGTATATATTGTGAAGTTGAGATTATTTTATGGATATCTATGTTTGCAGTTAACGATCCGGAACGCAACACCACGTGCCTTCATCACCAGCCATCGAACAATGGAGATGATGGAGATTCAATTTTGGCAAAGCCAATCATCATCGCTATATTTAACAGTTTAATTGGACTTGTTATTATCGTTGTCGGGGCAGTCATGCTGTGTTACTGCGTCTGGAAGAACGCGAAGGACACCCGACGGATCAGAAGAAGAATAAGATACGATTCGTCATCTCGTAGCCATGGGAACGACAGCGCGGATCACCGAAGGGACCCTGGATCAAGCCATTCTTGGATGGTCAGCGCTGCAGGAAATAAACATCGCCAGGACAACGGAAATGAAACCTCAAATCATCAGCAAAGAGTCAGCCATCAGAGAGACCATCACCAATTTGAACAGAGAAGATCGAAGTACCTTGGGCACTCCACTTGCACGGAACATTGTTGTACGGCGAGTGACAGATCACGTGAGAGGCTGCGATCCGAACCATCGTCAGATAGATCACATGACACCCTCCGATCAGAGCCACCTTTGTCCAGGAGGTCACATAATACAATCCAGTCAGAACAATCACTGTCCATATCACGTGACCCACCCAGATCAGAGCAATCTTTTGCCAGTAGATCACGTGATACACTACGATCAGAGCAACACTTGTCGATGATTTTCGAAGGTGGGAAGTGCATGCGGACCGACTTTGCTCCCCCATTACCTCGACGCTCGACCCCCCTGAATGAAAGGACAAGTGAAGTAGCAAATGGGGTCCTGCAAAACAAGAGCAAGAGTCACTGTCGAGAAGATCAAGATGACAACGATGAAATTCCTTCAGCTGGAAAAGCGATGGAGAGTGATGATGGAGAATACGAGGATGAATACACCCAAGTGATACATAAGGCAGATCGCAGATCGAGCAAGGCATCGAAAGAGGGTGGCGCCAGAGGGTTATCACGTGGTTCGTCTGAGCCCAATCCCCTCATCAATGGGTTGGTAGAGGATCCAGATTACGAACCACCACCTCTACCAGAAAGGCTCTACTTAGAAGGCGAAGATTAGAAGCAATAAATGTACACTGAAGGCATACGTAAGGCGGGTCACAGATCGAGCAAGGCATCGAGAGAGGGTGGTGCCAGGATATTACGTGGCTCTTCTGAGCCCAATCTCTTTAATGGGAGGGTAGAGGATCCAGATTACGAACCATCACCTCTGCCAGAAAGGCTCTACTTAGAAGACGAAGGTTAAGCGCATTACATATACTGAAGTCATACGTAAGGCTGATCGCAAATTGAGCAAGGCATCGAGAGAGAGTGATGCCAGGATATCACGTGGCTTGTCTGAGCCCAATATCTTTAATAGGAAAGTAGAGGATCCGAATATTGCCGAATATTATGACATTATTAGTATTGGTAGGTCTATTATGCAATTTTATGATTAATTATAAATTATTGACAATATGAAATTATCAAGCGCAATATTACAATTAAAGGTATCTAGTATTTCTAGTGGTTCTTCGACCATGTTCACGCCTTGTTGTTCTGAGAAGGAAACCAGCTGATGTGGGATTGGTATGTGTAGTGGCGTTGCTATATGGGGAAAGGGGGACGGGGGCCTGTGCCCCCTCCAATAAACTGAAGAAAACAAAACAATGAACACACATAAGGAGAATTTGTGGAAAAAACGAAACAAATGGAGTGCCCCCTCCCCGAGTAATTTGAGTGTCCTTCCAATCAGTCCGACTACGCTACGCCACTGGTTAGTTGTAATTTTTAACTATTTCCGCCCATGCACTGAACGTAAGGAACCTCGTAAGAATATTGATTTTAAATATGTGACAACATTTATTTCACTTTTATCTATTGTTTGGTTTAAAGGGATAGTTGAGTACTGGTAAGGAGAGTACAGTTTTGGTGAAACTGAATTTTAGTAACCAAAACCTACATCATTACATTACAAACTAATAGTTATAAGTAGAAAGGAACACAAAATTACAAATGACGTAGTAAAGATCATTTTTTTTTTTTTTTCAATGATATTTATTTTATTCATTGCTCAAAACAAAATAACAATAACAAACAATAAGAGAAATCAGTACATATAATATAATCAGTATGTTAACGTATTTTCACATCTTAACATAATCATGTAAAATATCATTTTAAATTTACATCTAAATAATACAAACAAAATTGTAATGTTGTACATCAAATAAAGCAGAGCATGAACATAAAAAAGGGGGGAAAAGAGGGAAAAAAAACTCTTTTCCCCTCAAAGAACACACCTATACAAGTGCTTACATACACACACACACCCACGCGTGCACACACCCACACACCCATCCACAGAAAACATGCCTACATCTGGTGAGAATCTCGACCCTTATGTCCGCCTTATTAATTTTATTGCTTCTGTTTGCCTTCCTTATTCTAAATTGTCCCACTTTCTAAAATGATACGTTAGTGTACCACGGTCCCCAGCTAAATTCTTCTCCTCCTTTCTATTTTCTAATAATCTTTTCTTTATCTCCAAATCAGTTGGTGGTTTATTTCTATTTTTACTATCTATAAATATCATGTATTTTACCAAAATTATTATATGATTTAATAACTGTTCTTTCCCTATATTTAACTCAACTATTCCTACGTGGATATCTTTCCAATTTATATTTCTAATCTCTACTAAATTAAATAAATTTCCACACGCTTCCCAAATTGGTTTTACTTTCTCACAAAGAAAAAACAAATGCTCGTAAGTTTCTTCATATTTACCACAAAAAGAACATAAATTACTATCAACCATTTTAAATGTATATAAATGTAATTTAGTATATATAATATTATAAAGCATTTTAAATTGAAATTCTCGAAGCTTACTATTCAAAGTGCATTTTCTAAGTCTTAAGAATATTAATTGTATGTCTTTCCCATTAATATTATAAATCTGCTCTAAATTTCGTTCTGCATATGATTTTTCTACTTTTTTACTCAATAAAAAAGTATATATCATTTTTGAAGTAACCTTATCTAACATATATACCTTGTCAAAAATTAAAAGGTTCATATCTAATTCCCTATCTATATTTAAGTGAATATTTTTATTCAAAAATTGTTTCCATGAAGGGGGAATGCCAAGAAAAATACGTTGTATTTCCATAATCTCTAAACTATTTAAACCTTTTCTTTGAAATTCCTCATTTGATTTTATATTGCCTTCCCCATCAACAATATGATGCAACCTATAAATATTCTTTTTAAATAACTGTTCATTGAAAGGAACATGTCCATCAATAAAAACAAATCTATTATTATAAATAATTTCATTCCTTTTAGAAATATTTTCTTTTAACAAAAATGTTTTTGTGGCAATCCAAGCGTCCAACATGTCTCTATAAAAAGCTGGTAATGCTAATTAAAAAATATCTATGATTGCATTATTATTATAAAATATCAAAGTTCCACCAAAATCTTTAGTTAAATAATTGAAATATTGCTTCCATCCCATATTTGCATCCCCCGTTAAAAGTCTCTTTACCCACATAATCCTCTGCACTAAAATGAATAAATGGAAGTCAGTTACTCTTAGCCCACCTCTACAATAATCCAAGAACATTACATTACGCTTAATCTTATCTTTTCCATTCCACAAAAAGTCAAAAACCAATTTATCCAAATCTTGAAATACCCAATTCGGTACTGGTGTCAGTGCCGACACATAAATTAATTTTGACAAAATAAACGTTTTTATCAATTGAATTTTTCCCATTAAAGTTAAATCTCTTTGTTTCCACCACGATAGCAACTTTTTAATTTTACTCAAAATTTCCTTATAATTTGTCCTTTCCTGAACTTCAACATCTAAAGAAAAATAAATACCCAAAATCTTCACTATTTGTACTATTTTACCAAATGGAAGAGCAATATCTTTATTTTGAGAAGGGCCTAACAATAATATGAAAGTTTTTTCTTTATTAATTTTTAATCCAGAATTTCTAGCAAAACTTTCAAACAATTTCTCCACCCTTTTAAATGATTTGGAGTCCCGAATAAAAAGAGTCATATCGTCTGCATAAAGAATTTGTTTTATTTGTACGTTATTGACGTGAATCCTTGAATTTGAGGGTCTTTATATATTGAACGAACTAAAATTTCAATACAAAGTATAAACAAATATGGGGACAGGGGGTCCCCCTGCCTTACACCCCTCTTAATATTAAAGTATCCAGTAGATGCGCCCCCATTAAAAACACAACTTTGAGCATTATTATAAATAGTCTCCACCCATCTACAAAATGACGGTCCAAAACCAAATGTAATTAAAACCTTCTGCAAAAAAGTATGTGAAACTGAATCGAAAGCCTTTTCAAAATCAATTATCATCATATATCCAGGTATTTTATTGACTGATGTATGATGAATTATATCATCTATCATTCTTATTGCTTCACCTATATTTCGATCTTTTAAATATCCCACCTGGTTGACAGAAATTATTTCATTTAAAACTTTTTTAATCCTTATTGAAAGCACTTTAGTTAAAATTTTGTAATCTACATTTAATAAGGATATTGGTCTATAATTTTTTATAAATAGGGGGTCTTTTCCTTCTTTATAGATTAAACTTATAACTGCCTGTTTTTGTGACGAAGATAATTCCTTTTTTTCGAAAGCTAAATTTAAAGAGTTTACTACCAAATTTCCTATTAGTGGCCAAAACTGTATATAAAATTCCACACTTAAACCATCGTTCCCCGGTGATTTATTACATGCCATTTCTTTTATAGCTGCCAAACATTCTCCGTTAGTTATTTTTCCTTCACACAATAAACTCGAATCTAAATTTAATTTTGGCAAGTCCTGAAAAAAATCATCCACAAAGTAAATTTCCTCCTCTGATTGAGCATATAGCTTACTATAAAACATAGATATTTCTTGCATAATATTTTTTTGATCAAAACAAATATTTTCATTTATATAAAGTTTACTAATTAATGTTTTCTTTTGATTAGACTTCATTAATTGAGTAAAATATCCAGTGTCTCTTTCTCCACATTCATAGTGTGAAGCTCTAGAGCGAATTTTAATACCTTCATTAATATAATTATAACAATCCTGTAATTCTTTTTTTTTCCGTTCCAAGTCATCAACTTTTCCCTGGTCTATCCCATTCAACAATTCATTTTCCAACTTAAAAATATCCTCTTCCAAATTTGCAATTTTTTGTTTTCGTTGTTTTGCCTTTTCTTTTGAATATTTTCTACTAACATTTCTAATTTTCATTTTCAAAAAATCCCATAAAACTCTTTTATCTTCTATTTCTATTTGAAATTCATCTTTTAATTTAATAATTTCCTCTTTAATACAATTAATATATTCAATATCTTGACATAAACTATTATTCAATTTCCAATAGGATCCTTGAAACTTAAATGAATTAATTAACTTATCATAAAATTGCAGCTGAATGGCTGAATGATCCGGAGCCATAGAAGGAATTATATCACACTTAAAAACTACCTGTTCTATTTGCTTAGAAACCAACCAATAATCTAATCTACTTTGCATAAATGGATTAATTTGCCTATACGTAAACTGTTTCTTTAATCCATGTCGTACCCTCCAAATATCCAGCAATTCAAATCTATCTAAAAATTGTTCAAATAGAATATTAAATCTAGACTGAACGTTGTGTCTACTATTTCCAAAATAATCTAAATCTTTATTTAAAATAATATTAAAATCTCCTCCAATAATTATTGCATTATTTTCTTTATTAATGTTCCTTATTAATTTTTCAAAATTTACTAAAAAATCAATCTTCTCTAATTCTCTTCCTCTTACTGGCAAATAAACATTAGCAATTATCAATTTCATCCCCTGAATGATGCATTCCATTATAACATATCTACCATTATCATCTGAAATAACATTTAAAACCTGAATATCTAATTTATAGTCTATCAAAATAAGCACCCCTTTACTATGGTTTGTCCCATGACTAAAATATGAACTCCCATTCCATGGCAATTTCCAAGTCTCCTCAACTTCAATTGTACTGTATGTTTCTTGTAAAAAAAACAATATCTACTCCTTTATCTTTACACCATATACAAATTTTTTCCCTCTTTGATTTTTCTCGGATTCCATTAACATTCAAAGAAAGAAAATTACACCTAATATAACTATCTTTACCCTCCATAACTAAATATTAACATACAAATATTCATGCATTCTTTTCTCCATATATAAAATTCTAAGACACGGGCTAACAAGAGCAGGCTCAAAAATATAGAAATTACTCCAAAAGCTGACATATTGGTCGAGGTCCCCAACAACATAGGCAATGCAATCAACATTCACACACACCACACACAACAGACACAGTAACTGAACTAAACTAAATTGTAAGATATATACACTAAACATTGCTCCTCGTTGAGGTTTCTACGACAAAAGAAATAAAAAAGTGAACCAAACACCAACAAAAACAAAAAAAACATTTCCGCTACTCCCCCCCCCCCCCCCCCTCCTCGATCCCCAACCCACCCCGCCCACTCCCCAGCCAGACCAGTCCTATATATTCCAACACGGCTCCTAGCCTGTACGAGGCAAACTACCTACGTACTTATTATCAACCATAACATACTTATACCAACACTGTCTTAACAAAACATCAATATAACCTTTACCCGTTACGTAACATTCAATAGCTAATACGCAAGGCTATCCACGGAAAAAAAAAAAAAAAAAAAAAAAAAAAAAAAACTCCCAAATCTTGTGAGGATTTACTCACAATAGCATCACATGTCCAAATACCATCCTAACATACATTTTTTCAATTTCAAAAGCAAGCAGTTATCATTCAAAAAGAGCAGTTAAAACGTAAGAGGGCGCTCTCTAAACACTCATCAGTTTCAACTATTTTGAATAAAATATTGTGCATGTGATGTTTTGTTGAAATAGTGATTAGATAGAGAAATAACCAACAACTATTTAAATACCTATTTTGTAACTTTTTGAAAAGAGGAAGCATTTTTTTAAATGGTTCAAAATTCTCTAATAAACCTGGGTCCCCAGCTTTATTACAAATTGTTATTTTTATGAATATTTCAGCCGTCTCTGAACCGATTTTGATCAAACAAAGATGATTTTATTATTTAAATATTATGCTCTTTCAAATTTTACACTCAGTTTTTCATTACCTCATAAAAAAATAAGTAGTCTAGCGCCCTCTCTACCAAAACTCAACTATCCCTTTAATCCCTTGTATTAAATTTATATGTTTGCAGTTACCGATTTGGAACTCAACATCAGATGCCTTCATCACGGGGCATCGAACAATGAGACCAATGAAGATGATGTTGGTGATGGACATTCCATTTTGTCCAAGCCAATCATCATCGATATATTTGATGGTTTAATTGGACTTGTAATCGTTGTCGGGGCAGTCCTTTTGTGTTACTGCGTCTGGAAGAACACGAAGGACACCCGACGGATCACAAGAACATGCGACTCGTCATCCCGTATCCATGGCAACAACAGCGCGGACTACCGAAGGAACCCTGGGTCAATCCATTCTAGGAAGGTCAGCGCTGCAGGAAAACACCATCTTGGCAACATGAATGATACTTCAAATAATGTTGATGCGGCTGGTTTGCCCGACATTAGTGGAAAGAGAGTGGAGAAGAAAGTTTGCCCGACATTAATAAAGAAGAGAGTATGTTATGAAGATATGGAAGACATTTCTACACATGAGTATACTTGCATCCCGAATCAGGTTTATAATGCCCAAGTTTCAACACTCGCTATAAATAGCTCAGCTCATGCTCAAGAAGGACTAAACACAATGGCACAAGGGATAAGTACTTCTGCTATGGTCAAGAATAAGACATCTCCACTTCCTGTCTACAACACATCCGTTCTGGTTTTGAGGCAGACAAATTAACCTATGACACTACGACGGATAGAGGTCAGTGGCATGGAGACACTCAAACAGGAAGTTGATCGGCGATAGTACTTATGGTACGACAGGGGTCAGACAAACCCACATGCCGTTGGGGGACAACATCGACTCATCGCTCTCCGCGAGGAGCACTCTCAGGATTTATTGACGCGCCTTATCTCATATCGACATGTTGCAATGAGCATCATCATTCTTCTTTATCATCATCGTAATTGTTATCATAATCATCATTGTCATATTCGTCATAATCATCATTATCATAATTTCCAACGTCATATTATCATAATCATCATCATCATATAATCACCTCTGATGCAAAAAAAAATCACCCGTCGTAATAAGATGTATGCAATATTATAGGTCTAATATCAGACGCAGGTGCATAACAAGCCAACCACATCATAGCCATATTCATGTATAATCGTCATCATCATCATCATATGCGTAGTAAACATTATCATCATCATACTCATCTTCTTTATTTATAATAACTAGCAAATTACCCGTCACCAGATCTTTGAGTGAGATATGTTGAATGTTGTATTTTTGTAAATCTTTTGGTTTAGTAATGGATTCTAAAATTATTGTTAGTTAAATAAGTTATGAGAGCGTATCAGTGGTCAGCATTTCGTCAAGTTCAGCACCAGTCACTAAACATACGTATAGTATACAAATTCATAATACTGGGCAGCATCACTGACCTCTACTTAGAGGTCAGTGGGCAGCATGCAGGCAGTGAGCAAGGGGGGGGGGGGGGTATATAGTGTTAGTAAGTGAGGGGTGATGGGTACTGGACGTATTAGACAAAGTAATACAAATAGTGTTCAGTTTCTTCAACAACAACAAAACAGTAAACATGATTAAGTAGTAGTAGCTGTAGAAGTATTATTGTTGTTAGTAGTAGATATAATAGTAGTAGCATCAGTAGTAGTATAGTAGTAGTAAACCAAAAAAAATGTCTGTTTGGGGGGGGGGGTTTGAACTCCCCCCCCCCCCCCCCCCCATTTCAAATCTTAACTGGTCTCGAAACCACATTTTAGCGGTCTCGAGACCAAATTTAAGCGGTCTCAATACCAAATTTAAGCGGTCTCGACTGTCATTTTTCATGATCTCGGGCTCGAAAAATGCGAAAACCGTAGTCTCGGGCCTCAAAAATGTCAAAAAACCATTGTTTCAGCCTCGAAAATGTCAAAAAACCATGATCCCGGCCTCAAAAATGTCGAAAAACCGTAACCTTGGCCTCGAAAATTGTTGGTCTCGGCCTCGAAAACTTAGAAAACCGTAGTCTCAGCCTCGAAAATGTCGTCAAACTGGTGTCTCGGACTCTAAAATGTTGACAAACTGTGATCCCGGCCTCGAAAATGTTGAAAAAACGTGATCTCGGCCTTGAAAATGTCGAAAATTGTTGGTCTCGGCTTTTTAATTTTTTTACGTTTCATGGTCTCGGACTCTAAAAGTGCGAAAACCGTAGTCTCAGCCTCGAAAATGTCGAAAAACCGTGGTCTCGGCCTTGAAAATGTCGAAAAACCGGGATCCTGGCCTCGAAAATGTTGAAAAACCGTAACCTTGGCCTTGAAAATGTCGAAAATTGTTGGTCTCGGCCTCGAAAACTGAGAAAACCGTAGTCTCGGCCTCGAAAATGTCGTCAAACTGGTGTCTCGGACTCTAAAATGTTGACAAACTGTGATCCCGGCCTCGAAAATGTTGAAAAACCGTGATCTCGGCCTTGAAAATGTCGAAAATTGTTGGTCTCGGCTTTTAAATTTTTTTACGTTTCATGGTCTCGGCCTCGAAAAGTGCGAAAACCGTAGTCTCGGCCTCGAAAATGGCGAAAAACCGTGGTCTCGGCCTTGAAAATGTCGAAAAACTGTGATCCTGGCCTCGAAAATGTTGAAAAACCATGACCTCGGTTTTGAAAATGTCAAAAATTGTTGGTCTCGGCCTCGAAAACTGAGAAAACCGTAGTCTCGGCCTCGCAAATGTCGACAAACTGGTGTCTCGGACTCAAAAATGTTGACAAACTGTGATCCTGGCCTCCAAAATGTTGAAAAACCGTGAGCTCGGCCTTGAAAATGTCGAAAATTGTTGGTCTCGGCTTTAAAATTTGTGTACGCTTCATGGTCTCGGCCCCGAAAAGTGCGAAAACCGTAGTCTTGGCCTCGAAATGTCGAAAAACCGTGGTCTGATCCTGGGTATGCCACTGCTTAAAGAGCAATGAAACCCAAGCAAAATGTTGCTTTCATAGTCTTGAAGAGATTAAGAAGAATAATCTCTGAAAGTTAGAGCATAATCGGGTAAGAAACAAGAAAACTACGGCTCTTTGAAGATGTCCATTTATTCATATGGGGAACTCAAATTGGCAACGCACTCAGATAAGTGTGTGGACAACTCCCCATATGTTTTGTACACAAATGTTCCCATTTTTACAGTTTTCTTCATAGTCACATTTTTCCATTCCCCCAACTCATGATATGTTATGTATAAAAGCATTCTACAAAACATATGTTGAACTCGAACGAAGGGTAAACATAAATTTTGAGAAAATTGAACAAAACTGAAATTTTGTGTACAAAATGTATGGGGAGTTGTCCACAACTTTGCCAGAGTGCGTTGCCAATTTGAGTCACTCAAAGAAATACAGGGCTCTTTTCAAAGAGCCATAGATTTCTTATTTCTTGACCGATTGTGCTCAAATTTTTAGAGACTATTCATGATATTTAGTGTCTTATAGTGCATACAACAATATGTCTGGATTTCATTGTCCTTTAAGTGCAAAAACAAATACGTATACACTTCGAGTAGACATTTACAAAAAGCATTTAAAATGCAAGTGAACAACATATTTCGGTAGCCCTTCACGAAAGGATCCCCTGTTTTTTTTCTTCAAATTTTGAGAAATTTGTTTTTGTCTTATATATCTCCATCACGCACCAAACATCGGCATATACAACAAAAAAAGCACGTTCTGATCATAATTAATTCAGTCATTCACTCATGCAGCACAGAAATGACTCCAGACATCACAAAAAAAACGATTTAATTGACTTTCTAGAGTTGGAAATTGACACTCGTTTTGCAGTGTGTGAACTACCGGCGGACTACCAGTACCGCACAACACACTACACGAAAATGTACTGTTGGGACTGCCATGCACTCTCGTAGCGCGAGACAATCGCAGGTCCGATCGTAATCGACATTGTTGGGGATTTTCCCCGACATGACTCTTTAAAATAAAACAAATTGACAGGGTATTTGGTGTTAAGTCTTATAAATGTATGATTAATCATATATTTAAGTTTCGGCTTTGCCCAAGGGTGATAAATAATGAAATTTTCTACTTTTCTGAAGCTTAAATTATTTTTGTTTTGTGGTGGGATCATGCCTATTTTTTAATATTTTCTCACATTATTTTGTTCGAATATTATATTTATCAGTAAAAATAGTTTATTCTTCTTTCATTTGGTATATGAAATATGAATTTTGGTAAGGTTTCAAGAGAGATACGGCAGTTTTTCCAAGGCACTTCAATAGCGGTCAACTCGTAAACAACTGAGGTGCTCCAGACGAAAGCTTATCGCAGACTCACGCTCCCCGTTAGTCTAGGTTCTATACTCTGTGAACTGCATGTACGCCTGGTGCATACACCTTTCCCCCAAACATCGCGTTACCCTATAGTGAACTGTTCGCCCGTTAGATCCGTCGGACACAGAGTATAGGAAGAGTTGGCACAAGCTCCGCCCATCGCGAGTGATAGACATCCCACCGACTGTGGTGAACTTTTGCGCTGTCGTGTGACCTTTGGATATTATCGTATCGTTTGTAATCGTATACATATCGTTATTGATGCGTGCGGTACCTGTTTTGTATGCTATATGCACAGTATAGTAGCCTCGTAAACATCAGCCTGAGGCTCAGCATGTTCAGCCTAACACTTCACCACGGCCACGCAGATTCAGGTGGTGCATGATATGCAACGCAGAATTGGTGACATCATTGTTTATCATTGTTATACTATTGTTATATTTATACTATGTAAATATGTTTGTACTCTCATACCCCGAGAGGGGGTCGATAGAGTCAATAAAAATCTTACAAATCTTACAAAATATCAACTCTGTTCCCGGTGCAAAAGCTGGATGGTTGACAATATTAAATGAAATTCTTGGACCCGAGACCGGAGAAGACATTTGCAAAAAACAATCAGATAACAAAAACCTCTATCATTATTACTATTAGCTGAACAAAATATTAGGAAGACATGCTCAATGATAATGACCAAACATTAATGAAAATGTGTGTTCCTAACGTTTTCTTTTAGCTACACGGTACATTATTACAAACTGATAATATACTGTTCCATGTCCGAAATGAATACAAAATAATACAAATGACTAAGTAAAAAGCCTGATATAATTTATATATAATATATTATATTATAATATAGGTTTTCCCGGCCAATTTCGTCAAAATGGCGGGCATATTCATTATATGTCATTCAAGTTTGCGTGTTTTTTGTAAACCTGCTGTTGACACTGTTCATTTTTAAACTCCAGAACAGTCATCTTCGTCAAATTGCATTCAGTTTGCATCGACAACGTATTCATATTGGTCAGAATGTCAAACAATTTGGCAGTACACATCCGTCATTCAAATTCGTGCCAGTTTGCTTGACTTCAGATTTCGGACAGATTTGGGTTTTCTATTTCGTTGTTAGGCTTGCTTCTTTGAACATCTCGCATTCTTTTACTTCCTTATTTTCCATTCTTCCATCACTCCCCAACCACCACCCCCATGCCCCCACCCATGGAAGGTTTTTTTTTAGGTCATATTTTTCTTTATTCTGTTTTTGAAAGACTTGTTTTAATCTTTCTTTTCAGATACACACTGCTAATTAATGTTCACATTTTCACATTTAACTAGTAATTGTAATGTAATGTTAAGCTATACACTTGTTTCATAATTATTTTCATTTTATTTACATTTTTCACACAGCGCTTAGGTCATTTCTTAATCTCTCTCTCTCTCTCTCTATATACATATATATATATATATATATATATATATTGTCTTCTGTTTTTAAATACTTATTATAATATTCCTGTTTAGATACACACTGCTAATAAAATTAAATGGAAGTGTAAGGCCTATTTTAATCAAGCTACTAATTAGTCAGGTGATAAACTGCTTTATCACCTGACTTAGTAAATATACAGTACATGTCGCTGCCGTGTTCTATTTTTGTGTAGCACATGGGTATAGCACATGGCAGTTGTTAAATATTCCTACCCTCGGGATTTCAAATGATATTTCGTGAAGAAAATAAGTCCCTCGACTTCGTATCGGGACTTGTTTACTCTTCCCTCAATAGCATTTAAAATCCCTCTGGATGTATAGTATACTCCCTTATCCAGACCTACCCGCCCCCCGGCCCCCCCCCGGCTCCCCTATAGCCATCCATGATACCTTGATATCCCCTCCCTTTTCCCCCTCCGACACTTATAGTCCCATAGTTTATTCATATCCAGACCTATCCCTCCCCCCTTGGCTCCCGCTAGCCATCCATGAAACCTTGTTATCCCCTCCCCCTTTCCCCCCTCCCGACACTAGTCCCATAATTTCATATTTAAATTTTTTTTTTTAATCAAGGAGGTAATATATCATGCTTTATACTCCTTTATCCAGACCTATCCCCCCCCCCTTCTCCCTCCCTTGCTCCCCTAGCCATCCATGACACATTGTTATCCCCCCCCCCTTCCAGCCAACACTATAGTCCCATAGTTGTTCATATTTAATCAAACCAAACCTAAAACAAGGAGGTAATATATAATGCTTTATACTTCCTTATCCAGACCTAACCCCCCCCCCCCCCCCCCGGCTCCCCCTAGCCATCCATGAAACCTTGTTATCCCCTCCCCCTTCCCCCCCTCCCGACACTAGTCCCATAATTTCATATTTAATTTTTTTTTTAAATCCAAGGAGGTAATATATAATACTTTATACTCCTTTATCCAGACCTACCCCCCCCCCCCCTTCCCCCTCCCTTGGCTCCCCTAGCCATCCATGACACTTGTTATCCCCCCCCCCCCCCTCCTTCCCAGCCAACACTATAGTCCCATAGTTTGTTCATATTTAATAAAACAAAACCTAAAACCAAGGAGGTAATATAATATAAGGCTTTATACTCCCTTATCCAGACCTACCCCCCCCCCCCCCAAACCGGGCTCCCCCTAGCCATCCATGAAACCTTGTTATGCCCTCCCCCTTCTCCCCTCCCGACACTAGTCACATTGTTGTAAACACCCAGGAGGTTAGAACAAGGACACTTTCCGCCGCTCAAGATGATGGATAACGCGATACCGCAGTATGCAGTATACAGCGATCAACAGGTTAGCATGCTTTTCATATAACATGCAACACACGTGTACTATACCTACGTGTGTACGTATGTGTGCATGCAATAAATGCAATACATTATAACACGGCTCTGGTAAATTCAGTAACTGATTGGTTAAATCCTGTCACGTGACTATTCATTAAATTTCAACAAACATGCACGACCGTGCAAAACAGGGTGCAACCCCATGCATTACTCGTTTTCGTTGCGCAACTTTTTGCACGGCTATGACGTCACAATGCTTGTTTACATAGTTCTATCGGAGACAAAACTTGCGAAGTGATTAAAAAAACGATGAAAAAGCTTCGTTTTGTAAATTATCGGTATTGTAGTAAATCAATCTTAGCAGTTTCGTAAATTATATGGTATGTGGTTTGATATTGGTAAGTTTTGGAATGGAAATGCATAAAATGCTTTGATAATTCTCATTTTACGGGAATTTTCTTCGGCAATTTCTGGTGGACTGCGTTTGATCTGCTTCGCTTCACATTCAGTGAAGCGAGTGGCAGGTAGTCGGATGGTGAATTCAGTGTAAATTCATATTCACACTCTAGAGGGTAGATAGACTGGGTTTGTGGCATGGCAAGTCTGTTTTTTAAAAATCCAGCAAAATAAACGATTCCGTGGTTGAGCTCGTGTTATAAAACAAATAATACACGGTCTCAATTATCGTGCATCATGTAAATGCATCGCGCTCTCGGCTCTGTTAGCTGTGCGTTGCGCACTCGGCTACGCCTCGTGCGCAACGCACAGCTAACAGAGCCTCGCGTGCGATGCATTTACACAATGCACTCTAGACAGTGTATTATTTGTATAGCAATACATACACACAGTACAGAACGGTACCCTGGCTTCACAGTCAAAATATCGTGATCGCTATTACTGATGTAATCGAGTGGGTTTAGAGCGTAGTCTGCGTTTGCATACCACATTACAAATGTCAGCCGAAGATCTTTTTCTTCAAACTTAATAGTTTATTGTAAAACAACTTGTAATCAATGTTGTTTTCCCTTTTCATACACCCACTAATGAAACACAATATCTTTTGACACTGGGATTCTCACTTTGATCATAATTGTATTATTCACAGAGAACAATGTTCATAATGTAACTCGTATTGAAGACTAATGCCCGTCGTGAAAATTTTCACGAATTCAAAAGCCTTGTCAAACTTTACTAGTCTTTCGCGGTACAGATCACTCGGCCGAGTACAGATCAATGCTGTATACAGAGCTCTCTCATTGGTGGGTTTTTCGGGGTGGCGGAGATCAGCTCGCGAAAGTCTAATCTAGTCTAGCTCCCCGTCTGACCGGTAGTAATTTGTTCAATGTTTGAGGTATCACATTGGTTATAAAACGCACTACGGGTTTGTTTTTCGCACGCACATTTTCGTAAGTAGAACCTGCATCGCGATTTTAATTGCCCAGACGCAGCTTGAAAACTGCATTCTGGACACATCACTTTGGTTAGTAAAACGCACCAAGGGTTTTTTTTTTTAGCACGCACATTACGTCAGTATAGAAGCTGCATCGCGATTTTATTGCCCAGACGCGGCTTGAAAACTGCATTCTGGACACATTTTGGCGACGGAAAAATATTGGCGACAGACAAAAACACCGTCCTCTTATTATAATATAGATAATAATAATCATCACCCATGATCATCATCGTCGTCATCATCATCATCATTATCATATTCGTAGTAATCATATCATCATACTAATTTTTTCTTTTATTTATAATAATAATAATCATCATCATCCATGATCCACATCATCGTCGTCATCATCATCATCATCATCATCGTCGTCGTCGTCATCAGCATAATCACCATCATCATTACCGAATAGGAAAATACTTAAAAACGTACTAACGTCTATCAAGTGAACAATCATAAACCCCCCCAAATATACAAAAGGTGCTGGTGGTTAATTTTCCTTTCAATATATTTCATGAATTTGATATAGAATGTATTATAATCATGACGATGATAAGGTAGAATGAAGTGATTAGATAAAGTTTTTAATAAAAGTTTCTAAAATAAGTACATGTAATTACATGTAACGGACCTAAACTGAAGTAGATAATTAGTTCTTATTATTGAATATATAATGATTTATTGGAGACTAATTTATGTATATTCAATAATTTATTCATGTCTTCGTGTATACAATTTGTGCATGGATACAATATAAACATATCAATGTAAGACAATAACTAAAAAAAAAAACAATTAAAACGGTTTATGTATGTAGTTTAATAAAGCATTGAACGCAATCGTATAAGAAAACAACATTATCTAAACACAATGGTGTTTAGTCAGACTGGCATCCAAATATACGAGTTGGGGACTATGGACTATGAAAATAAAGTAGGGCAAAAAGTTCCGATATTATATAATGTACATATTATATTCATGAATAAAACAAACCATATATACTTACGCTCATAATTATTTTTGTTTTCCTATTTCTATTTCAGTGGTCTATGGATGACGTTTGGGAGTATCAAAGGGATACATAAATGAACAGAAGTTTCAATTTTCTATAGGCCAATAAAGATAATTATTTAATTACTCATTATGCATATTACGTTATTCTTTCGAGGGGTTTGATAAACTAACTGAATGTACATTAATTTTGCTATATATTTTTACTATCATAATTGAATCGTTGCTTAGATTATTATTAGATTAAATTAGAAGTAATTAGAGTTGTGTGTGTGTGGGTGTGTGTGTGTGTGTGTGTGGGGGGGGGGGGGCAATTTACATTAAAGATCATTTATTTGAATTTGGATATGTTGAAGATAATTTGTGTTCGTACTGTAAACGGAAAAGGGAAACATATTCGCATATATTTTTATTCTGTTTTAAATGTAAAATTGATATGGCAAGCTTTGATACAACGTTTTGAGTTAGATGAAATAAAGGACTTAAATTGGCGGGATATATTTGTTAGATTGACAGGTAATTCAAATAGAATAAAAAGTTGGTAATACTATCATTTTTTATGGTAAAATATATTTTATTTGTATTTAGAAAAGAGGGTGTACTACAACCATTGATAAAATGTTTTGTTAATATTTGTTAATATTATTTGAATAGGACTGTGAGCAGACTTCTGGGGCGGGGGGGGGGGGGGTGGTGAGTGTGCAGGGGTGGGGGAATTAGCATG
>JBAMJV010009406.1:0-46683 GCA_037951105.1 Echinarachnius parma
CATGACATACAACATGATTTGTCCATTTTAATTTATTATCAATAAATATAACAAGAAATGCAGGTGATGGTTTTAATGTCTGAGTTACACAAAGTGAATAGTAAAAAAAAATCAACATTTCACTTTTTATTAGTACAAATTATAATGTGTTTTACGTATATTGACAATTTATTGACAGAAAACCATATACTTATTAAATTGATTTCTTTATTAAGATATCTTTAAATTATTAAATATTTTGATGAGAGAAGAAAATACTTGTATCACTTTCATCAGCAAATTGATATATTGATAATATCATTGATGTATGTATAAACCATTCAATAAGGGGAAAATATTGATTACTGAGGTACTCCACACTGTTTTCTTAGTGCTTGGATTCTACACTAGCCATATAAGCAACTTGTTGACAATGTATATACAACAAATAATTCATAAGACGATAGTTTGATTCCTCTTATTCCATATTTACATACTTTCATTAACAGTATGTGATGGTCTAAAACTGACATATCAAAAGCCTTATTTTAATGTTTAAGGTCTAAACAAAATCCCAGCATGACTTCTTGATTGCCTATTGCAGAGGCTACGTCTGATGAATAATAAGCAAATAATTACCATTGGTGAAGGTGATGGGACAAACTATCACTTCCAAGGCGATCTGGATGTAGCTATCACTGAGGAAAGATAGCGTATACATTCAGATCGCCGAGGAAGTGATAGTTTGCCATCGCATGAAACCAAAAGGTGATTATTTGCTTTATATTCCACATCAACTATTTTGATCACAAACGACCTATAACTAACACAAAGGGCTAACAAGTTTGGAATATTGAGCAATTGATCAAGTCTTTTATTTTAATTTTGTCAATCCTTCACATGAACAAGGTTTATGATTAAAAGTCAAAGACGCTTATACCACTAGCTGCGTTCACACGATTAAAGTCAATCTTGTGGTTATCTTGTGGTTATCTCGTGGTTTGCAATCTTAGAGGTATCTTGTGGTTATCTTGTGGTTAGCGCTCGTTTGATCTTGAACACGCAAAACTCGTGGTTATCTTGTGGTTTGCACAGGGGCGTGTCACTGCTGCCAGAGTGCAGCGATTTTTTGCTCACCGGAAGAGCCCACAACTGGTTGCATTATGGGCTACTTGGGAACTACAGTTAACCAATCACAGAGTAGTTCAAACGCGTCGTCACGGGTTCGAGGTCAATAAAACAAGTTCATATGCATACGTCACAATGGCTCCCATTGTTCTCATAAGCGTGATGAAATCTAGGACAGTGCGCAGGAAAATAGGCGCGATAGTCTACGCACTGCATAGCATGATGATTGGTCCAGTATTTCTAGGTCACTACGCGATGACGTAGAGAAGTGGGCTACGGGAGCTTCAAAAATCGGTTCACTCCGCCATGTTGCCCATGTGCAAAGTCTATGGGACACGACGTGACTTGCGCGCGTTAAGTGAGCCTTCTAGTTATAAACGGGTTGGTTTGTTTATTCATACTTCTATGGGTTTGCAAACCACAAGATAACCACAATATACTTGTAAGATTTTGCGCAGAATGAGCGCGCGATGAGGGCGCGACTGCGTGCAGTCTATTTTTTTAACCGTCTGAACCATATAAGTATGAATAAACAAACCAACCCGTTTATAACTAGAAGGCTCACTTAACGCGCGCAAGTCACGTGTCCCATAGACTTTGTACATGGGCAACATGGCGGAGTGAACCGATTTTTGAAGCTCCCGTAGCCTACTTCTCTACGTCATCGCGTAGTGACCTAGAAATACTTGACCAATCATCATGCAATGCAGTGCGTAGACTATCGCGCCTATTTTCATGCGCACTGTCCTAGATTTCATCACGCTTATGAGAACAATGGGAGCCATTGTGACGTATGCATATGAACTTGTTTTATTGACCTCGATCCCGTGACGACGCGTTTGAACTACTCTGTGATTGGTTAACTGTAGTTTCCAAGTAGTCCATAATGCAACCAGTTGTAGGCTCTTCTGGTGAGCAAAAATCGCGGCACTCTGGCAGCAGTGACACCCCTGAACACAATCAGCTTCGAGACTCGTAGTTTGGATTGAACTCATGACCGAGATATGCTTCCCGTGTGAAAACAAGTCAAGTGAGTGCGCGTGACCTCAAATGAGAAAGGCGCGCTCACTACTTCCGGTTTGAATTCTTAAGAATTGCAACTCTCGAGAATTGGCATCGTTTGAACACACATTTTGCAATTCTTAAAGGGGTAGTACAGTTTTGGTAAGGCTGAACTTTAGTAACCAAACAGGCTGGACAGTAACATTATAAACTAATAGTTATTACTCCACCATGCTCGAAAGGTATACAAAATTACAAACGACTAAGTAAAAAGCCTGTTATCATTCAAAAAGAGCCATTAAAACACAAGAGGGCGCTTTCTAAAAAGGCATTGGTTTCAACCATTTTTCATAACAAAATAATGCATGTGATGTTCTATTGAAATAATGATTAAGTAGATAGATCATCAACAAATATTTAAAAAACGCTTTTGAACATTTTTGAAAAAGTGTCAGCATTTGTTTTATTTTTTGAAAAAATCATCAAATTATTTGGGCCCCAAATAATTATAAGATCAAATATATTTATTGATATTTCAGCCGTTTCTGGACCGATTTTGACCAAATAAAGTTTATTCTGCCATTAAAATTGCATGTTCTCTCAAATTTGAAACTCAGTTTTTCATTATCTCACAAAAAAATTGTGATGTGCAGCGCCCTCTCTACCAAAACTCAACTACCCCTTTATTTAAGAGTTGCAATTCTTAAGAATTGCAATTCTTAAGAATTAGCTTTCATCGTGTGAATACGGCTAGTGTCTATTAAGCGTAGACGCGCGTAAACGTTGTGCACCAGCCAGGGGGGGGTGTCACTGCTGCCAGAGTGCAGCGATTTTTGCTCACCGGAAGAGCCTACAACTGGTTGCATTATGGGCTACTTGGGAACTACAGTTAACCAATCACAGAGTAGTTCAAACGCGTCGTCACGGGATCGAGGTCAATAAAACAAGTTCATATGCATACGTCACAATGGCTCCCATTGTTCTCATAAGCGTGATGAAATCTAGGACAGTGCGCAGGAAAATAGGCGCGATAGTCTACGCACTGCATAGCATGATGATTGGTCAAGTATTTCTAGGTCACTACGCGATGACGTAGAGAAGTAGTCTACGGGAGCTTCAAAAATCGGTTCACTCCGCCATGTTGCCCATGTACAAAGTCTATGGGACACGTGACTTGCGCGCGTTAAGTGAGCCTTCTAGTTATAAACGGGTTGGTTTGTTTATTCATACTTCTATGGCACCAGCGCGCTACCTTTCTGCGCACTAACGCGCGCACGCGTACTTGCGCGCGAATAATTGAATATAGTACACAGTGCAACGCACTTTCACCAAGATAGTAGTGAGTGCAACGCACTTTCACCCAAGATAGTACACAGTGTAACGAACTTTTCTTCTCCCATCAATGATGGGCAAAACTATTTTTCATCACGTGATTAACTTTTGACCAATCGTAGAGCAAGATTCTTAGTATGTGGAATATAATATACATTAGCCACACTTAGTAACATATGATAAATTAGTTACACTTAGTAGAATGTCAAGACTAGATAAATTAGTTACACGTAGTAGGATGTCCAGATAAGATACTGATTATGATTTATAATGTTACACTTCATGAAATAATGTTATACTCAATTTTGTATACAGTCAAACATTTTTCTATATTTTTTAATTTAAAAAATGTTAAGACGGGCAATTGGTGATGAATATAATGAGACAATCCATTAAAAAGGTTTTACCTTTCTATTTGCCTTTTTAACTGGATATATTCCTTGCTTAAATCACTGATTTAATACATGTATTAGACATAAATGAGTACTACTAATGTATACACATAACAGCCTCGAAAATGAGAAAATGTTGCTAAAATACCAGATTGGTTATAGTTTCATATTTTGGTCTACATATTAGATATGATACTGTTACTCAAAATCGAAAATAAAAGTAAAATTCAAAATAAAACGAACATACCGGGGCGGGAGAACACTGCCGTCCAGCCCTTATCTAGCCAGACTGTCGGGGTTGAACCCCCTTTTTTTTAGTGGTCTTGACCATCAGTATCAATGGTCTCGGCCTCGAAAATTGTTGACGGATCCCACTCTCGGCCTCGAAAATTTTGAAGGATCCTGGTCTCTGCCCCAAAAACTTTGAATATTATCGGTCTCGGCTTCGAAAACGTTCTACGGACACCCTCCTCCCCCCCCCCCCCCCCCCCCCCCCCCCCGCCTTACACGACCTTCAACCAATGGTCTCGGTCTCGTTCTAAACAAAAAATGACGGATCTTGGCCTCGGCTTCATAAATTAATTTTGACGGACAACCGTAATGTAAATAATGTTTTATAAATACATATTTGGCTGTCTCCTCAATTCATAGCTTCGATATTTTCGTCCAGTTCAACCTCTTTCGTACCTGGTGAAAAATTCCGTTTATTTTTCTGCCTCCTAGGTTCAATACAAATAACCCAAATGCAAGCGATAGCAATCACTAGATTTACTAATATAGAGAGAGCTAAGGGAACTGACAGCGCCACAAGGGAGTTTCCCCCTCCTTTTCAGGCGGTACATGGGTTTGGGAAGTTCCGCCATTGGTACTATCAGTAGGAGGAAGTGTGGAAGCTTTCCTGACCGTAATCCTGTACTCAGATTGTTGTCGAGTTACGTTCGTTAACCTGAGGTTACTGTTAGTACTATTTAATTCATAATATTCACATCTTACTTGGTCTTGATAATCCATACAACAATAATAACGGACGTCAATATTTACCATGACTACCTCATCATACAAATCCTTCCTATGAAATGTGTATCCTGTGATAAAATCGCCGGGTGAAGGGTATAATGCATAGCAATAGAAAATTGCACCCTTTTCTCCGAAGGTGGAGAACCTCACATATCGCCAATCGGTGACTTGTGGGCAGTGTAGGCAAGGGTACAGAAATGCCACTCATCAGTGTTCATCGGCGCAATACCATCTCCGCGAACTGGTAGAACATGAAGTACGAATGATAACACGAAAATGGTTGCACACTAGCGATTTCTGCAACAGTAAGTAAGTACGTTGCATCATCAGATTTCAGACATTGGTGACTGACAAGTTGACATATAACGTATTATTTCTCATTTCGAATGACACTGACATCCGGTCGCGCTGATCTGGTGATACAAGCATGTCCGTATAAAATGTTCCATCTGCAACACCTACGCCGAAATGTACGTAGAATGGGCGCTCTTTTTGGGCATCCTGTAGAGACCATGTGTACGCACCCAGATATTTATCCAAAGCCTGTGAGAAGAAGATCGTGACATCCTCACCTTCAGTAACATGGGACGTTTGCCATGATGTACAGGTGACGCACGGATACAACCCGAAAACGGTGTACAAGGCATGCATGGTGAGTACCATTATTTCCCATCGGAAGGCCATGATGAAAACTGGAATGTAGATAGATAAATACATAATGTACATGTAGTTAATTGATGAAGTATTACTACACAGGATTTTTCAATTAGGATTGGAGACCTAGGTCTTTTTACATGGGCGCATGGGCAAAAATTTGACCACGGGGTCCGAGGTCTTTTGGGCAATTCCACGCCAAATGAGCCAAAAGTGGAAAAATCAAATGAGGATGATTTCTGATCTTGTTGATTTTTTCTGGATTATTTTTTAATAAATCATGATCACATAATGATATCTTTCAGTTTACATGATTAAAAAAATATTGGGCGTCTCCTGGTAGGAGAAACAGACACCATACATGAACCTATACACATGGGACTACACAGTGCCTATTTCTAGATTTTCTTCATTTATTGTAATCCTTTCTGGTATTTTTCTGTTGTAAGGTACCAAATTGGATGATTGGATATCACAATGTGTGTTCAGGTGATAATTTCAGTCTTTTGATAGCCCTAAAGTATATTTTTAATGAATCAAAAACTCTGTCCTTCCGTTACTGTCCTTCCGTTACCGAACAGTGAAGCAATTAACTTCTTTTAATTAATATACCAATAGACATATTTGTTTCAAATAAGTGTTGTAATACTCTTTGAACATTAGGGAATGGACTATGAGCCAGTATAACATGATAGTCCTCTTAACTTCACAGAGATTGGATCATAACTAAAGGACTTGAAAATCCATGTCCGTTTTGCCGTCCTTCCGTTACCGTAAAATCGTACATAGGAAATCAAAGGTGTCCCACCAAGAGTCTAAGAAATGTAATTTACGATGATGAATCATAAGCAGGATCCTGGAATTATTTAATTTAATTTCAGAAATTGCGTCTGAATGTCCTTCCATTACCGTGGAATTGTCCTTTTGCCAGAACTCCATCTAGGTACCTTTTCACAAGCAACAACGACAAACTAGATGGATCTTCGACTGCGCGCAGTCGAAATGATGCCTCCGCCGTTGCGTGATTTATATCAAGCCCAAATCAACATGCACTGAACTCAATTTTAATAGTAAAAATTACAAGATACAAATACAATGTAGGTACCAAGTTTGATGGTTATTTGTCAATCATTTGTATCATGTGCTCGATGTGTACAGTTTATCGTTCCAAACCCACTTAAATTGTAATTAAATCTGTTCATATCTCTACAATGCATGGATAATATTCAACAGTTTCTGGAGGGAAGGTGTATATCATACATATTTACTGATATGCAAGTTTTCAAGAAAATTGAATAAGGTTGCTACGACATTCTATTCATGCAATCGGTTCATTTATGGCCTGCTTAAAACGCTAATTTCACTTTCGAAATGGATGTAAAGTTTCTTGAGCTATTTTCTCGGCATCTTATTTCCAGACCGTTCAATATTTGCCTTAGAAAAGCGTCAATAACTCCGCGTTGCAGATCATTATGAGACAAACTTATATCATATTAAAGCTTAGATATTGCTGAATCGAACTAAATAAAAATCCAGAAAATCATCTTTTTCGACTTTTGGTTCTTCTACGTAGGACGGGTCACATTTGCGATGCAAAATAGTTAAATCTCAAATAACCCTCTTTGAAAAAGAAATGCAGAAGATCGACAATTAAGCCAGTTCAAGGTTATTGTCTGTAAGATTGTGACGTCATAGGTCATAAAGTGAACATATTAGGCCTACCGGCGATTTCAAGAGCGTGCGAGTCACGGTTGCATACATGTGTCTGCTTCGTCTATGCATTTTTTTTTTCTTCAAGCAATATATGGGCGATCACATTTTCGAATTTTTCCTGTATCAGGTCGAATTTCCAGGAAATACAAATCAGACATCAGCCTTTTCTATATGAAATACGTATAAGGAGAGTTGACGCTTTGGATTTATAAAGCCATGGGAATATAATAATTACACGCCAAAACTAATTCGCAGCTGAGGACCGCCGCGCACTGCCTAGTCCAGTTTGGACCGTGGCGAATTTATTGTATCCCTGTCTGCTCTTGTCTGCTAGATGGCGACAAACCCCACATAATCCACTTTTACGAGACTGATTTATATACTTTGGGGGTAGTAGGCAAAATAACAGGAATTATCCTACCTCTGCTCGAACAGCGCTCGAATGGTATCGTTTTTAGAAGAGGGTGACTGCATTTGTGTATAACCAAATGCACCTTGATGAATTTGCGTTATCAATCCATAAATTGATTAATTTTATTGAAAGCTTGATTTGATGTAAAAAATGATGGAGGCTATTTTGATCCAATAACAATACAAATTGTATCAATGGAAAGGAAATCCGCAGTGCTTTCATTAGCCGGTTGTTCATTTTTTGTTTTTCTATAATATTTATTGAATAAGAGTGGAAAAAGTGAACACTTTGCAAATCCGGGGGACCAATTCCATGAATTTTGTGTGCGTGGCAATCACAAAAGAGAGGAATTTTATATCCAATTTTTGATGAGCTTTTTTTAAACAAAATTAAATGAAAGAAAGATTTTCAGAAAGCTGAGAATATAAATTGTTTATACCAGGTTGTTCATTTTGGTATACGATACAATTAGCACGAGCTAGAGCCGTTGTAAAATGGTATAAGAGGGAGTGCAGTCATAGAGCAAAGCATGTTTTAATGAGGCTAAAACGCTCGTTCTATTCAGATTCCACCCATCGAACTTTCTCTCCCGAATAGTACTCGGCTGGAGATACATCATTTTAAAAATGCGATAACTTCAGTTTGCAATAACCTATTGTACAATGTGATATATACATTGTAGAAAATATGTCATTCTTTGCTTCCATATAATTATATTTTTAATTCAACAACGACAAAAAGATGAAAATCAAGTGTAATAACTTGACAAAATTCGTTTTTGAAAGTTCTATTTCATTCTATTTCATTGAAAACTTACAAAATGTACTTGCGTCTCCTTCATATTTATACCATATGAAAGGTAATTTAATACACTTTATAAATATGTCAATTTGAAGCCGTTTATTTCTTAATCGGGTCAGGAGCCAACAAAGACCAGCAAAGGACAAAATAAAATATCATATTGTTGGCTTTCAGCGGCAATCCAGCTCGTTGATTGGTTGAATCAGCATCACGCAGATTCTCCACGTCCCGCGAAGAAGAGAGAGGGGGAGAGAGAATATATGTTCCTCAACCATAATTGTTCCACCGACATTTACTCCGCTGAAGATTAAACTCTTGAATGAATTCTCAAGTACCTTTGGTATGAAGTGCGCTTTAATGTTATGCGAATCTCTTGTTACATTGGAGTACAATCGATTCAGTAACCATCGATTCATTCAAATATTGTATTGGCTGGTTTGTTTGTTTCATGTTTCTTTATACAGGGTGGGGGGGGGGGGGGGGGAAGTCAAGCCCAGTGTTGTAAGGATGCGTGACCCTGCTAGTTAGGCGGCTAAGGGTAACAATTGTGCACTTTTTGAAAGAAACATGAAAGTCCTACCATATAATCTTCATTATATTATGTGAATTATTTTCCCTCGTGGAAGTTTGCTCAATTTGACCCCAAGTGACATTTAGAGGTCATGACCTTGTTACCGCCCTATTTTGCCGCTTTGAGGCATCATTCTTCACGCTTCTCCTATATTTCGTTTTAAATATGATTGTAGCAGTTAGCCTCGAATCCGTGCGGTGACAATGATCTGATTGAAAGATGTTGGGGTCACGGGGTTAAAGGTTATGGAGCTCATTATCTATGCACAATCAATGTAATTGAAGTAAGTAAATAGTCCTGTAGACGGACCTATACTTGTGTATTATACCTGGAGACGTTCTTTAGTCTAACGTTTTTTATTGATTCATATTCTAGAAGGTTTAAGAAGAAATTTTAGCTTTGTTCCCACCTTTTAAAGTCAATTAGCTAATTTGCATATTTGTGTAATAAGGTCAGGGGTCATTTTCTATCTAGGAATAGTAGAATATTGATAGAAACAAATATTCTAGTGTATTTTGGGGCAAGGATTCCATTTCTGGTGCTCGTTTGTAAGTGCCATATGGGAAACATCCCAAAATCCAAGATGGCTGCCCCTAATTTGCATATTTATGAATATTATTGATTTTCAGTGGCTACAACCCCTTATAAGCAATAATTCCAGACTATTATTGGTCAGTAATGTTCTAAGTATGTATTTAAGATATCAAAGATTAGTTGCCATCATGGCAACCTCTAGCAATGCATATTATTTGCATAATTAGGTATTTTATATAATTTGCGTATTCCCCCAAATCGAGTATATTGGGAACCCGGACAGTAAAATGACAAGTAATACCACTTTTCCAAGGTTTTCGGGGGCAACAGATCCGTTGTTGATACTTACTTCCCTGTTTAACCATGGCAACCATCTCAAATCCAAGACGGCTGCTCCCCAAATTACACATGTTATGATACACGACTATATTTCGGTTATATTAGATCGATATTTTAATGTTTGGATTTTTAAATATTGGAATTATCAACTAGAATACTTGAATCATGATGTAGTTATTTGAATACAGTAAACAAATCATACTTTATAAAATAAATGCCATTAAAGTGGCAAATAGCATTTTTCCTTTAAAATTACAAAGGCGGCCCTCTTGGATTTATGTGGGTTGCCAAGGTGATACGTCAAACTAAGTATCATGGATGGATTTGTTGCCCCCTTAAACCTATGAAAAATGGTATTCCTTGTCATTTTTACTTCCTAGGTTCCCAATATACTCGATTTGGGGGAATATGCAAATTAGGTAAAATACCTAATTATGCTAATTGTATGCATTGCTAGAGGTTGCCGAGGTGGCAACCAAGCTAAATTATCTTTAACACGCATTTAGAACATAATTGAGGAAAATCGTCTGTAATTATGATTTATAAGAGGCTGTAGCCACAGAAAATCATTAATATTCATAAATATGCAAATTAGGGGCAGCCATCTTAGATTTCAGGGTGTTGCCCATATGGCACTTACAAACAAGCACCAGAAATATAATCCTTGCCCCAAAATACCCTAGAATACTTGTTTGCTATCAATGTTGTACAATTCCTAGCTAGAAAATGACCCCTGACATTATTTCACAAATATGCAAATTAGCTAACTTAGTTTATAATGCTTTAAAAAGAGTTGCCCAATGTTGCCATGGTGGCAACAAAGCTAAAATATATTCTTAACCCTTCTAGAATATGAATCAATGTTGGACTAAAGAACGATAAGTAAACTTTAGACACATGTGAAAAGTGAAGGGGGGGGGGGGGGGGTCCCACTCCTTTTCATTTACCCCATACAATTACCCCATAAAATAATCATATATTATATAATAATGGACAATATGATTTTGAGGTCACTTTTAACTCATTAACATATTAAGAAAAGAATCAAGTCATGTTAGATACCCATACAATTGTGTAATAACGCACTTTGCACCCCCTTTATTTCAAGACCCTGTCCCGCCCCTCATGGTCATAATTAGCAAACTTCCACGGGGGAAATTAAACGTTATGATAATATGAACTATCTGTGAAAAATTCACATTTCTTTCATTTTGTGCACAATTGTTAGGATTCCAGGCCCTTAGCTGCCTATAACTATGCAGCCTGCATCTAGTAGCATATATATACAAAGGGAGTATTTTAAATCGCAATGACTATATTCTATAATGCTGCATGCATATGTCTGTAAGGGTATGTATTGGGTACCGTTACAAAATCGTTATGATTACACGTGGAAAGGGTTTGTAAGAGGGAGCAAGACATGAGATATCAGCTTCAGGAAATTTGAAAATTGAGACAATGGGGGCATTTCATGAAACTTGTCGGCTCTGACGATTTGTCATTCGCTGACAGTTACCATAGTAACATTCAGCTACCAGTGCTTTGAGCCCCCTCCCCCCGGATACTAACAAAATGTCGTCTTTGCCGGCGGAGCAATTGTCGACGTAGCTAATGTTGGCGGAGTAAACGTTAGCGGTGCAATTGTCGGCGGAGCAAATGTCGGCGGAGCAATTGTCGCGGAGCAATTGTCGCGGAGCAATTGTCGCATTTTTCGGAGCAATTGTCGGCGGAGCAAATGTCGGCGGAGCAAATGTCTGCGGAGCAAATATCGCGGAGCATTTGTTGCGGAGCATTTGTCGCATTTTTCGAAGCAAATGTCGGCGGAGCATATGTCGGCGGAGCATATGTCATGGAACCCCTTACAAGATGTCCGATGTGGTGTCCCACAAGGTAGTCTCCTTGGACCGCTCTTATTTATAATTTATATAAATGATTTTTATGCATCTTCTAAAGCTTTATCATTTGTATTTTTTCTCACCCAGACCCTCTTACAATTGTGAATTAATAACTGAAGCAAATTATGATGTGGATTAGAGCTAATAAATTATCTTTGAATTTAGATCAAACGAACTACATGTTATTTAGTAATTTGCTTAAAGATCTCCCAGGTGATATTATTTTTGATCATACTGTTCTGTTAACAGTTTATAATACTAAATTGTTGGGTTTGTTAGTGGATGATAAATTATCTTGGAAATTTCATATAGACAATCTATGTAAATAATTTCACGCAATGTAGGAATACTTTACAAACTGAAGTATTTTGTCCCAGGAGATATTTTATTACTCTTATATTATACATTGATTTTTACACATTCAAATTATGGTATTCTTGCGTGGGGTAACGCAGCAAAAGTACATTTATATAGATTGTTATTGTTACAAAAAAGGGCAATACGCATAATAACAAACTCTCCCTTTTTGGCGCACACAAACAAGTTATTTTATGAAAAGCAAATGTTAAAAATTAATGACATGTATTTGTATAATTAAGGCCAATTTATGTTTGTATTGAATCCACACGAACTTCCATTATTTTTGTTGGAGAAATTTATGAAGAATAATCTTATACATACATACCCAACTAGACAGGCTAATCTGTTTCATTTACCCCTTTAGAGAACCGCTCTTGCTAGCAGAACTTTCTTATATTCTGGCCCTAGGTTGTGGAACTCACTGGATTACTCGTTAATACATGTCAGAGACTTACTTACTTTAAATGCATTTAAATTGAAGTTAAAAAACAACTTATAGCTCAATATGAAATTAATTAATTGTGTATTATATATAATGTACATACGTTGTTTTTGAGCGCGAAATAATGATGTTCCTCATATACCGTGCCCTCTCTAACTCTCTCATTCTCTATTTTATCTGCATGTCCATTCCTCACAATCTTTCTGCAGACTGCTGAGCATTGTACGGTGTGTGTCTCGTCCTGTCCTGTCTTTATTTTATGTTTTTAGTTGTTAGTTTTTGTTTTTGTCATCATGTAACTTTTTCCTTATAATTAATTTCGCATTTTCCTGGAGCTGTGTTTCCACAAGCTGTGTTTTTACCCTAGGCCTACCATACCCTAACCCTAGGCCTCCTCCGCACGTTCGTTTTTATTCATTATGATTTTTGAAAAAATTATATAGATATTTCATTTTGATAATTTGTTTATTTTGTATTCATTGGTTTATTGTATAATACAATTTTTGATTTTGTTAATTTGCTCATAGCATTATACTTTGTATGTAATTTTGTTGAAAAAGTGTGGAAATGACATATATCAAATATATCAAAAAAAGGACTCTCATACAGTGACTTTGTCATTTTTTACCATTTCGCGCTCGCTGAACTTAAAGTGACCCCAACAAATCAATATGTTTTAATAATTTCGTTTTTGAAAGAGGGGGTCTGTGTGTTGCATGATGTAGAACAAGTAATAAAACGCATTGCCCTTGTTTGTAACAAGAATAATATATAATGTACTTAGCAATTAGAAATGTGTGTATATCTTGAACTTGTAATAAATTAAGTTTTTGAGATATATGAAAAAAATGCTAGGACCGGGGGACTTACTTTTTGTGAGTTGTGCACTACTCACAAAAAGTAAGTCCCCCCTATAGCAGTTTTGTCATATATCTCAAAAAGTATTTTACCGATTTTGATCTCGCAAACGGAAATGGATGCGCAATTTTCATACACACAATGTGACTAGTAAATGGTTGCTATAGAATTACGTTTTCATCATCAACAAATGTATTTTCCTGATACAAAGTGCAAAAAGAAAAGTCGCACTTAAAGTTTTATATGGCATATTGGGTACATTTTGTATACGAGTAAGCATCTTCATTGAAGATGACCCAACAAACAAATCTGTTATGTAATGTAATCATCCAGTACTTCTGCTGCATTGTTCTTAGTGGAACCATTTTTCAAAAGCATGCATTTTCTTAAACAATAGGCCTTTCAATATGAAATTGTTGGGCATTAGAGTGGCTGAAAGTTCAGAAACATGCGTGATTCTCTCGTTATTCGTGTAGAAGCTGACACAAATCACATAAATGCAAAGTTTTTGTCACACATTTTGTCATAAAATGCATGATTTCACACTAACAATGCCATCAATTGGCAGACAGATACCATTTCTTTTTTGCATAAGAAAATTCCATATCCATTACCGTTTGACAGATCAAAATCGGTAAAATGCTTTTTGAGATATATGAAACTGCTGGGGGGGGGGGGGGGGGGGGGGCGACTTACTTTTTGTAAGTAGTGTATAATGTAGAACCAGTAATAAAACGCATTGCCCTTTTTGTAACAAGAATAATATATTTTATGTTATTAAAGGGATAGTTGAGTTTTGGTATAGGAGGGCACTTCACCAAATATTGTTTTCTGAGATAATGAAAAACTGACTGTCAAATTTGAAAGAACACACAATTTTAATGACAGAATAAACTTTATTTTATCAAAATCGGTTTAGAAACGGCAGAAATATCCATAAACATATTTGTATTTTAATGTTTCTCCTCCAGGAGACATTTGGACTTTTTAGAAAATATTGTAAAATGCTTATAGACTACTTTAAGAAAAAAATATAAATATGTTTTTAAAAAGTTGTTGACGATATCTCTATTTAATTATTATTTTAACAAAGCATCAAATGCACATTTCTGTATGAAAAATGGCTAAAACCAATGAGTTTTTTAGAGAGCGCCCTCTTGAGTTGTAAGGCTCTTTTTTAATGATAAGATCGAGGGGTTTTAAATAGTCTTATATAATTTTGTATACTTTTCGAGCATGTTGGAGATATAACTATTAGTTTTTACCGTAATGGTGTAGGTTTTGGTTACTAAAGTTAAATTTGACCAATACTCAACTATCCCTTTAAGTGAGTGAAAATGCAGCTTCCCCAAAAAATATTACAGTTTGACAAGTAAAGTATGATCATTGACTGGTAATTGTCTTGGGGGTAATTGAATTGGGGGAATTGTCCAAGGGGGGTAATCGTCCGAGGGGTAATTGTCTAGCTAGGGGGTAGCAGTCCCAATACGACTTTATTATTGTCATAATATACCAATATCTAACGTCCGATTCTTGAGAATGATATGTGAGATTTTTATAGGAAAGTAAAACTGTTTACCTAGTGAAAACAGAGAAAATCAATGTCTGATTTATCCCGATCGTTCGCGTGTAGTATCCGAATTCGATTGCTATAGACGATTGAGTATCCGAATTCGGATACTCTTGACCACGGTCGAAAGCTTCCATAGATGCTATCGAATTTAATCTAAGATATCTCCATAATTAGCTAGACATTTGAACAAATCAAAACCCATTCCATTATTCTATGACCATAAAGCCAATACACGGTACAAGTGAAGTGTGAAAGCTCCAATTAGTGATTTTGGTTGAATTTTACAATACGTGTATAAGATTTTCCGGTCAAATTAGAAAAAAAAAATGCCTCGCCTCTAAAAAGGACTTGATTGTAACATTTAGTCCGAATTCTCAAAAAAATAATTAGAATTATAGTGGTTTCCTAATACATGTTGTATTTGTATTAACAATGAAAGCATGGGACATGTTTCGTTTTTTTTCTTCATATTTCCCTTTCGTGAAAAGGATATTTTCGATTGAAGTGTTCAGATATTAAATAATCCACTGGACCTCGAAAACCAAGTACAAAGTGAACGCAACGAGTTAGTGAATATATTTCAAAAAATGCATACTTTGTGTGGCGTAGACAGGTTCTTACACCTGGGGGGGATGAAATTTATCTCCGGCCGAGACCACCTGCCAAAATGTTTCGAGACCGAGGGAATTGGGGCAAAATTGGGCAAAGACCTAAGGGGGCTCACGATTTTTTGTGTGCAGGGGCTCATGCCCAACCACACTCACAGGGTTGCCAACTTTGAGCCAGGTGAGAGTGAGATAATGCGAGGGAGCGAAGCGACTGAGTGGGGGGGGGGGGGGGGGGGTGTGGGAGGGGGTGTCACCCCTCCCACCGTAGGGAGCTTTTGCATTTTTGGACTTGAAATTGTGCAATCCGGTGCATACCTAGATAGGAAATCTGGTAAAGCGTGTTATAATTTTTTTTTTTTGGGGGGGGGGGGGGGGGGGGGGAGGGGGGTGTCCCCCCTCCCACGGTAAGGAGCTTTTGCATTTTTTTTTGCAATCTGGTGCAAACCTAGATAGGAAATTCGGGGAGTAAGATTGACTGCATCTAAGAAAGCGTGTTATGATTTGAGGGGAGGGTGTGGGAGGGGGTGTTCCCCCTCCCACGGTAGGGAGCTTTTGCATTTTTGGACTTGAAATTATGCAATCTGGTGCATACCTAGATAGGAAATTCGGGAGTAAGATTGACTGCATCTGTGTAAGCATGATATGACTTGATCGACCAGAAATTTTCAATATATTTTTCACGAAGAAAACAAATAATTGACACACTAATAAATGTTTACCCCAACACACACACATAAAAGGTCCAACATAAACCATATGCCACATTTTATTATCCAACAACATAGCCTACAGCCACGAATGAGTGCCGATTGAGCAAAGCGACCGAGGGCTGGGGCAGAGCCACATGGGGAGGTTTTGGGAGGGGGATAACGGTTAAAAGCTGTTGCATTTATATACTTGAAATGGTACAATTTGGTGCACGTCACACAAGCAGCCAGAGCAATGCCGATGTAGGCACACGGGAACTACATGCCCGGTGTTCTGTTCGCGCGCGAAGCGCGCAGCGAAAACTTTGATGTACTAATTAGATTTAGAATTTTAGAATTAACAAGTCTTAGCTCATACATTGTTAACCACTCACACACACAAACACACACACCTACACCATTCAAACACACACACACACACAAAATATATTTTCCTAAAACCTGGGGGGGATGATTGTACACGTCATCCCCCTCATCCCCCCCCCCCCCCGTTGTCTACGCCCCTGTTTTGTGGGGTAGGGGTTAGCTATTAGGTTGAGTAATTAAGGAGTAAGTTATTATGAGTTAAATAATGCTATTCACAATTATGATACGAGAAATTCAACAAATTTCTATTTACCCCAGATACGAACATCATCTTATAGAAAATCAATTTTTGTCCAAGGCCCAATACTTTGGAATAATATTCCTTTATTTGTGAAGACAATCAAAACTTTGAATGCTTGTAAACTGTCATACACACGTCTATTGTTAAGTATATATTCTATGCAATCTTGAATTTATGTACTTCATTATTTTACATTTTGCTGTATTACATTTTATTTTTTATAATCAGCACGTCAGTTTATGTTTGTGTGTGTGTGTGTGTGTATTTTATGCTTTGAACATATGGATATTATATAACGTACACTAAAACGAACCCCATCAGGACAAGGGGCTTATATTGTATTTTTACCTTCTATTGTATAAGTACGTACGTTACACTGAGTACTACTGAGGTCAGTTTTACATAAGGCACCTACAGCCTTTCTACTGACTCCTTACACTTTATTATTTTGTCCATTATTAGTTTACACTGTATCTTGAACTTGTATGCCTTGTATTTATGTTACTTTTATTACCATGTCAACTTGTTGTTTTTATAAAGTGTTAAATAAACTGAACTTGAACTTGATTTAGTAATGTCAGGGGGTAGATTTTCATATAGCCTATATGTATTTTAAATATGACCACAGTTTTAATTACTGCCCAGTATACATTATACACAGAGAGTATCATACATTTTATTTACATCTTTGTTTTAAGAAAATAGAAGGAAAAAGTTTAGGCAGTGTCCAGAAGCCACTCTGTAAGCCCAGCTATGAGGACGATGTTCCCGGTGATGCACCATTAGGTAGGGCCGGTGTTCATACGCCGTGTGAAATATAGTGCAGTTAGAATTGATAATTTATTGGGATAATTGGAGAAATGATAATGATTAGGGTGTAGTTTGTTGAAAATAAGTTACAAAACACAGAAGGTAGTTAGGTAGGAGTAATGAATAGGAAAATGAACCTTTTAGGGTAAGGCGGAGTGATACGTAGAGTGATAAGTGGAGCACACATGCACTGTACTATACTGCATGCAGTGGGGGAAAAGTAGTGCTGAAGCAACACGTTTCGAAAGTTTGGAGATGAAAGTAGTGTTGAAGCTACAAGTTTGGAAAGTTTGGGGATTGCATGCTCTTGTTGTACCGGTGTGAAGATGCAGTCATCTTCTTTAGGAAGATTTGATGTAAGTCACTTTAATTTGTATTTGTTTTAATTATATTATTGCTGAATAGTGTGCTGTTAATTTTACTGTTTATAACGATGTGGATGAAAGTGTTTTTAGATGCAACGGGAATTAATTGCTGTGTGCGCACTGCACACTACAGTGCACTGAAACATAGGCGCTTTATGTAATGTACTTATGGAAATTGAGATTTACGTAGACTCGTAGAGCAGAAATGTAAGAAGCCTGTAAATCGAATTGATGTTGAAATGTGTGTATTGTTGATAAATAATTGTGACCTTTATGAAGTAGGCCGTGGTTTTAAGATGTTCTATATCTAATTTTGTTTAATTAAATGTTTTTATTAATGTGAGGGTAAATGTAGTTTTGAAACGTGAGTGCATGGTTGTGAATCTTTCACTTGCATGTGGGAAAGTTGGACGTAGAGGGCACACTAGTGTAAACAATCATTTAAAGATGGCGGCGCCCATGAACCTGCACATGATCTGTATGGTAAGCACTATATAGGCACCAATCCTGCAGCCGTCATAAATTCTGCGACTTGAGAGAGACTATTCACTTATTACCACTAATCTGACCTATAGCCACCACACTTGACCTATAGCCACTAAATCTGACCTATAGCCATTAATCTGACCTATAGCCACCAAATTAGGGTTAGGGTTAGGGTTCAGGTTAGGGAAATATATCCCCCGAAACTAAGAAAAACATTAAGTCGGAAATTTTGGCTATGCATAATGCGTGAGTGAATAGTCTCTCTCAAGTCGCAGAATGTATGACGGCTGCAGGATTGGTGCCTATATAGTGCTTACCGATGTGTATGTGTCATATTGTAAATATTATACAGATAGTTGCTAGTTATAATCTAGTTGAGGGTAATTCATACATTAATTACATGAATCGGGTGTATGTATTATTTTCTTTAGAATGATCAGAATTCCTGTCTGGTGTGTCAGTCAGCAAAGTTGATGAGGCTGAGCCTGAGGCTGTTGTGATCTTGACGAGATAGAGACGATTGACCTTGGGTATGAAATTGTTGTATATTGTTAATTACTCACACTAATTGTGAAGCTTTTAAACTTTGGTGGATATACATTGTATCATATGTCTCATTTTTTAAAACTTTGGTGGATATACATTGTATCATATGTCTCATTTTGTTAATTAATTATTGTAGTGACCGAGTGACCATATTATATTGAAAGCTTACAAATTGTGCTTTGAAGACAGAAAGGAATACTGTAGCCATGTATTTTTAGTAACCATGTTCAGTGCTACTTTTAGTATTAACATGAAGTTAATTTAATAAAGGTATTGATGTGTATAAGGACAACACACAAAATAAGCAATGGGTTATATAGTTGACCGTTAAATTATTTTTTTGTATAATGGAGTTGATATTATATTTTTGTTGATGATTATTATGATTAATTTAACTTGGGGTTTATTAAGAGATGTACAGAGAGATTATTGATTTTATTAGGATCCTCAGTGATGGCAGTGTACTCATTTTAGTTAACTAGTGAGAGGTAATTGAAGAATATGTAAATAGGTAAATGTAGTTTATGTCATAGAGAGTGGGGCAGGCGCATGTCATGCACCATTGACTTTCGGTATATAGACAAAAGTTTAAATCAAATGTCATGCATACTCGTAGGCTGTGAAACAATGGAGTGTAGGAATGATTTACTTTGTTGTAATGAGAGTTTGTTATGCGTATTCCTTATACCACTGATCAAGGATTCAAATAGTTAAATAATCACATTTACATGTAGTAGCTTTGGAGGATTTACACTTTGTCATTGGTGTTATGATGTTCAGATAAGGACTTAGTGATATTTAAAGTTGAGTTTATTTTGTAATTTATATCAAAGCTATGATGTTGTTCATGTGTTTATTGCCACTCATGTAATGATATGTTGTTTCTTTTCTCTGCTTGTTATTTGCAGGGTTTCGTATTTTGGCTGAATAAAGTTTACATCCGCATGCACGTCAACTGTCCATCGCTCATTCATTTGAGTATTTTTCCTGGGACTCATTATCCCAATCTCAGGGAGCTAACCCCTCCCACCCCTCAACAGTAATCAATATCATTCATTTTCGGGGCCGGAAGTAATTATTTTTAAATAGAGATTTTTAATTCTCTTTTTCCAAAATTATGCAATCAAAATCATCCCAAATCGAAATATTTACCATAACAAATGTGTTTCTCGTTTGTCAGAGTGAAGTAGCATCATCTATCTTTATGCAAAAACATAAACATGTCCGTTTTCATGTGAATAACATATTCTAAACTTCCATTGAACTAACTACTGTTATTTATCCAGCTATCATCCAAACTGTATCCATGTTACATTCATCTAATGTTGTCTATGACCTTTAAGCTCATTTCCCGAATTAAACTTGTTCGCGTGTACATTTTGCTACAACACATGATCTATGGGCATGATGGGACGAGCGCGTAACGCACTTTTAGTGCTAGTTTAAAATTACTAACAAGCCCCTGACCCTGAATTGCTTAATACATTTTCTAAATGTAAAGAAATTGCCGTGGGTGTTTACATTGATCTTAGTAAAGCTTTTGATTGTTTAGACCACCAGATTTTATTACGCAAATTGAATTTCTATGGAATTAGGGGTACCCCGCTAAACTGGTTTAAAAGTTATTTGTCAAATAGAAGGCAGTTGGTTGAGTATAATGGGGTACATTCGGATATAATGCAGATATGGCAAGGGGTTCCACAGGGGAGCATTCTGGGTCCATTTCTTTTCTTATTATTCATAAACGATATTGTTAAAGGGACTTAGTAACATTGTCCAAATCCTCAAAATAAAATTGTAATTCTAGCGGTTCCTTTATACCTTGTTGTATTCGTATTAACAATAAAATCATGGGACAGCTTTCGGTTTTTCAAATTTCCCTTTCATTACAAAGATATGTATGATTGAAGTATTTAGATAAGAAAATCTCCGGGCGAGATTTTCATCCCTGTACAAAGTGAATGCAGTGAGTTGGTGAATATCACCCAATATCACTTTGCATTTTCGCTCATTACTTGGCCATACATTGTCCATTTGACCTGAAATTTTCACACAATACCCTGAGGACATATGAGATAACAACAGTATACATTGCATCAACCATTCATCAGTTTTTGCACATCTCACAAAGTTACTAGATCCCTTTAAGGGGCCCAGTGGGGTATCGATTTTTTTTTTTCATCAAAAATGAGATTTCTGTCTTAAAATGATCCATGGATTCTAAGCTTAAAGAAAATACATATACTTTGTGGGGTAGGAGGTAACTATTAAATGGACAAATTAAGGATTTTTTTTTATCAATGTTGTACATTTTGGGGCCGAAAGTGATTATTTTCTGGCTTATATTGGAGATTTTTAATTGTACTTTTCATAAATAGTCCAAATAAAATTGTCCCAAATCAAATTTGTTTACCATCCAAATTGTGTTCCTCTTGTTTTCAGAGTGAAGCAGCAACATATATTGTCATGCAGAAAATAAACATTGCAGTTTATATGTGATTAACATGCCCTAAACTTCCATTGAACCAACTACCGACTATTTATCCGCTATTTTCCTATTTTTATCCATGTCACATTTATTAAACAAATATGAATATTATACGTGTGGTTTACGGGTACACCATGTGAGATGGGTGGATTGGTAAGTCCTGAAAAGGACTATGGTAGTCCTAGAAAGGACTGTTGGTGTAGTTCTGAAAAGAACTGTTGGTATTCTTCTAGGAGAGTTCTAAAAAGAACTGTTGGTAGTCCTAGAAAGGACTGTTGGGATAGTCCTGAAAAGACTGTTGGTATTCTTTCTAGGAGAGTCCTAAAAAGGACAATTGGTAGTCCTAGAAAGGACTGTTGTTAGTCCTAGAAAGGACTTTTGGGATAGTCCTGAAAAGGACTGTTGGTATTCTTTCTAGGAGAGTCCTAAAAAGGACAGTTGGTAGTCCTAGAAAGGACTGTTGATAGTCTTAGAAAGGACTGTTGGTATTGCGAGGAGAGGGTGGGAGGGACTCGACGTTTCGAATAGGTTGACTATCCGTCGTCAGAAAGAATACCAACAGTCTTTTTCAGGACTATCCCAACAGTCCTTTCTAGGACTACCAACAGTTCTTTTTAGAACTCTCCTAGAAAGAATACCAACAGTTCTTTTCAGAACTACACCAACAGTCCTTTCTAGGACTACCATAGTCCTTTTCAGGACTTACCAATCCACCCATCTCACATGGTGTACCCGTAAACCACACGTATTATATACACCACCATGGAAACCGATACTTACAAGCAACATTTAATATGAATATTGTATATGACCTTTCAAGCTCATTTGCCGAAAATCAGATTTTTTAGACAAAAATTCTAAAAACTTGAAAAGTATTTACTCAAATTCAATGAAATTTGGAGGAATTATTCCTTGTTTGTGGATGAACAGATTAATGATGGCTTTTTAGAGGTAACCCTATTGTAAACCAAAATATGTATATTTCATATGTACATTTCTGATTTTTTGCAAAATTACCTTTTGACTATGAAGATAGCTGAATAATGTAAAAAGCCATCGTTCATTTGTTTGTATAGCATCATAATATCTATCTTTAAAATGTAGAAATGTATACGCCCCTATCCCTCGGAGGAGATACGTTTTGAATGTTGACTTGCTAAAAGTTTGAAATTTTATTTTTCTCTATATTATTGCTGTTTAAACTCTTATTTTAAGTCCAATTGTCTTTAATTTAGTTTTTATGAATTCCCAAGTTGAGAGTCAATCAATCCAAAACAAAATTCATGATTTTTTATTTTAAGGACAGATGTAAAAATTTACTGATGTTAATTTGAAACTAGATAAAATTGAATGTCGAACAAGTTCAATATGCGAAATTTCTTGGAGTCACTTTTGATAATAAATTAACATGGGGAAAACAAATTGAATCAATCTCTAAAAGGGTCAGTTCTAATATTGGTGTTATGGGTAAATTACGAAGTGTCCTACCGCAGAAGTCATTGGTTACTTTGTATAACGCAATTATATATCCATATCTATCATATTGTAACTTAGTGTGGGGAAGAACATTTGAAGCCACTTTTTATACTACAGAAACGTGCCATACGGTTATGCTGTAACGCACAATACAGGGCGCATACCTCTCATTATAATTATGTTTAAATATCTAAAATCGCTCAAACTGCCAGATGTTATTTCCCACAATACCTCGTTATTTATGTCGGCATGCTTTGTTACCACCCATCTTTAATGATCACTTCTGTTTAAATTCTGATGTACATTTATTAAATACCCGGAATAGAGATAATTTTTCTTTTATGCAACGTAAATCAATTATATTTCAGGGACCTGTAATTTGGAACTCACTAAATGATGTATTAAAGGGTGAAAAGAGCTACAACCTTTTTAAAAATAGACATAAACAAGCGATACTCGAAACCTACTGAATCCACAACATTAGCATTGTAAAAATAAGAATTATATATTCAAATGATGTTCTTTTTCTGAACGTATCTATAGACAATTTGAGTTATAGTTTAGCTGTTTAATTTAGAATGTAAGTTATCTTATGTATTGTTTTAGTTTTTAGTTTTAGGGGCTGCTGATATACAAGTTTCTACTTTATAGCTACCCCGGCAAAATAGGCCTACATGTATATTTTTATGACTCACCAACTGTATATTTATATTTAATGCTGCCGAATAAATGTTAAAGTTGAATTGAATTGATTGTGCGTGCTGTCCAAAACTTATCGTATGTCAAATTCAATGGTAAAATGATCGTATTAGGGATATCATTTTTACTAACAAGCCCCGTCACGTGATTGTGCGTGCAGTCCAAAACTGTCGTTTGTCGAATGCAATGGTAAAACGATCGTATGAGGGATATAAATATAATTATAATATTATAATGTTGTTTAATAGCAATCAGCAGATATGAGCGTTGAATGAAAGTAGAGTTTATATAACTAATTTAATTTTAACGAGAACACACAAACATATCCATTTTTCAATAAAATGGAATGATGCTGAGTGAAATTTACTAAAAATCGCTGTAATTTGAATGGCCATTTGTGAAATCGAATGCTCCAAATTACGGTTTTTCACTTTGTGTTGAATTTGAATGCTAACATCGTGCTTGTTAAAATGAATGATATAAGTACTAATCCCTTGACCAAAAAGCCAAATTGAATGAAGGAAATGATAAAGAGACATGATAATGGCCTTCAATTTATTTTCGGGAATTTGAACATGTTAAATGCGGAACCGCTTATCAGTTTACGAAACTGGCCGAGAAATAATGTGATCAGAGGTCTTCGCGCATGCGTGAATGCAACATAACTCCGATCCTGATCACCGATCGATATGTCTATTTCTGTGGCATAAATGGTTGATTTTCTTGTCATTCAATAGAAATCATCCCTAATTGGCACGCATTTAGATCATGTTACTTATATAATGTTACTGGTGAAGCCTACTCTGCTTTCATGCGCCTGCTCAAAACTGCTCTATTACCTGAATAATTTATGCTGCACTGTGAACTGTGGACTGTGGACTTTGGACTGGAAAGGAAGAAGAGAAAGTGTGCTTACATGCAATGGCCGTACGCTAACATGTACACCACGACGCGGCCATTCTACAACGCTAATCTATTAGCGGGGAGTCGCACTCACAGCGAAAATTTCCGCGTATCGTCCAAACCTACGACGGTATACAGCCGAATTAGCGTTGGGAGTCGAGTCTACAGGGTGGCGTGATCAGCCAATCAGAGCGCTTGTTAACTGTGATGGCGAGGCTCGCATGCAAATTAGATAAACATCGCCTCACGTGCTTCATGCGTTGATTCGTACACATGCGCTGCAATATGTTGTGAATTGTGTTGCCTATGGACTGTACATGTACATACAACATGCATGATTGGTCACTCGAGCAAGGAGGCGTTCCGCGTATTCTTCACTGCGAAACTGCAAATAGATCACGACGGTAGCCAGAGTACGGAGCCTGGTCACAGCTGATTTAAATCCCCTGTAGTCAGCACTCCCGTCGCTGGATGCGTAGGGGCGACTGCTAACCCATGTTTGAATGCAGCAATTTCTTAATGTCCCCGGGGTAGAAATGGAAAATTTCTTACAACTTGTCACATTAAAATCACGGGATCCCGTGTCCAAACCAGTGTATGCCCATATATATATCATGTTAATTGCCTGAATTTTCCCAAATTTATTAAAAATGGCAAAAGTAATTCCTATAAACAAAAAGATGACCCATCTGAAATTAAACATTATTATTATATTCATTTTAAATATTAATAACATATTAATACGTAACCAATATGGATTCAGAAAAGATCACTCAACTTATTATGCAATTGCTTAATAACATTTTTTTTTTAATATATAATTTCAGATTGGCGTAGCCAAGGAGGAAGAGAATGGGGGGGGGGGGGGTGGGGGTTGCTTTATAAGGCTCTATATTAAAGGGATAGTTGAGTCATTACGGTACAAACTAATAGTTATGACTCCACCATGCTCGAAAAGTATACACAATTACAAACGACAAAGTATACCCCTGTTATCATTCAAAAAGAGCCGTTACAACTCAAGAGTCAAATTAACTCTAGAGTACGTACGCTAGCGCGAAGCGCTACCGTTCTAGGTCCTCCTAATACGGGACCGAAACTGAATATTGTTTTTGCACGCTAATTGTGCTTAAAATGATACATATGATACGGTACTTACCACCGATTTATTCTCCAATATGTGATCCAACTAACGGTTGGATCAAAATTATGGTTTTTCCCTCCATTCCGCTAAAAAAAATAGTGATTTATGCGCCTCCTCGACTTCTCTCCGTGTGTAAGCGCGACTCCGAACAGATTTTGAACGAAAGATGATCGCGATGGCCGCCGATGCGAACGGCGAACGGCGCTTGCGATACACATTGTACATGCGCGGTAAGCATAGAAGGACCTAGAACGCTAGCGCTTCGCGCTAGCATTCTCTTAAAGTGATAGCCGGACGTCAATCACTTTTATATTATATTTTGAAAGCAAATTTCACAATTAATGAGAGCATTTGAATAGGAATTATTATTATTCCCCATGTTTTTTTTAATGATCTTTCACATGGAATTGAAATCAACCAAATCAGTTACAATTAATTTTGGGGGGCACTTCGGAAAATACCAATACTCAACGCTCCTTTAAATACAGAGAAAACCTACAATTTCAGATCGGCGTAGACAAGTGGGGAAGAGGATGGGGGAGGGGAGGGGCTTGATAAACAAAATACACCAAAACAAACTATAATTTTAGGCTGGCGTAGCAAAGGGGAAAGAGAATGGGGGGGGGGGGGGTGCTTCCTTTATAAGGCTCCTATATTAAAGGTAACGTTGAGTATTGGTCAAACTTAACTTTAGTAACCAAAACCTGAACGATTACGGTACAAACTAATAGTTATAACTTCACCATGCTCGAGAAGTATACACAATTACAAACGACAAAGTAAAACCCCTGTTATCATTCAAAAAGAGCCGTTACAACTCGAGTGTCAAATTAACTTTAGAGAGAAGCGCTAGCGTTCTAGGTCCTCCTAATACGAGACTGGAATGCGCGGTAATAGTTACCCCGCATATTCATGTGTATCGCAAGCGCCGTTCGCCTTTCGCATCGGAGGACCTAGAACGCTTGCGCCTCGCGCTAGCGTTCTCTAAAAAGTGATGGCCGGACGTCAATCACTTTTATAAATATTTTGAAAGCAAATTTCACAACAATTAGAGCATTTGAATGGGAATTATTATTATTTCCCATGTTTTTTTCGATGATCTTTCATATAGAATTGAAATCAACCAAATCCGTTACAATTAATTTTGGGGGGCACTTTGGAAATTACCAATACTCAACGTTACCTTTAAATACAGAGAAAACAAAACTATAATTTCAGATTGGGGGAAGGGCTTGCTAAAAAAAATTAAATTAAATAAAAATAAACTATCCTTTTTTATTGGCGTAGCCAAGGGAGGGAAGAGGGGGGGGGGGGGGGGGGGGTGCTTGCCAAATGAAATAACAATTTAAAACTAGACATGAAATTCGTCATAGACGAATTAGGTGATACGTACCCATTTGAAAATTTATCTTTTGAACCTTTCCACATAAGTTTAAACCGATTTTATTTGCAGGAAATCTTAATGAGGAAAAATTATTCAGAGGTCTATCTGTAAAGATTTGCAATGTAAGATGGCGTCCAAAAAAGCAGTCGTTTTGTCTTGCTATTGTCAAGATCATATTAATTATCTTACGTAAGTGTCTTATTGAAGTACACAATATTATGTGGGACACATGTGCAGAGCCTATCTAGATTCCAACTCCATATTGATTGCAAGGCATGCACCCTTCATGCCCTATACACTTCTTATTACATGTACTGGAATCCATAAAGGTCTATACAAATGGCTGATTTAGTATTTTTAAAAAAATTAGATTGATCTTTGCCTCCGCTATCACGTAATTTTTATATCATGCCAAAATTAGCATGCACTGAATGAATACTGTAAACTCTATCACAATTACGAGCTATTTTGGCATATACATATATAATGAATCTTGTGACCCCGACCTTTGACTGCATGATCCCAAGATTGTAGCGCTACATTGGTTCAATAAGAAACATTGAGGTACCAAGTGTGATTGAAATGTGACATTCATTTCTTGAGTTTTTACAAATACAAGCTATTTCGCATCTATGAATTCTATGACCTTGAACTTTGACCTCATGACCCCAACATTGTATGGCTACATCAGTCCCCCTAAGATACATTCAGGTAGTAAGTTTGATTGAAATCTGACATTCAGTTTTTGAGATTTTGCTATTACAAGCTATTTAAGCACATATTAAGAGTTCTATGACCTTGACTTTTGACCTCATGTCCCCACAATTGTATGGTTTCATTGGCTCCCTAAGATACATTTAGGCACTTAAGTTAGATTAAAATCTGACATTTAGTTCTTAAGATTTTGCCCATTATAAGCTATTTTTGCATGTATTTATCAGGTTCTGTGACTTTGACCTTTGACTTGACCTGACTACCCCAGGATCTAATCAGATCATTGTGTCCTCAATATGTACACTTATACAAAGTTTGTAATTGATCCATCAACTTGTTCTTGAGATATCGATAGAACGTAAACGGGACGGACGGACGTACGTACGGACATACATATAGACGTACGTATGGACGGAAGGATGGACTGCCGGACAACTCGAATACATAATTATTATATGTAGCACCCTCTCTACCAAAACTCAACTATCTCTTTAAGCAATAATAAAAACAACTTCCATCCCAAATTGTTTTCTCCATATAATCGTTGTTTCACCCTATTATCTGCTGTGTTCTAACAAATATTTCAAAAATAATCATTTTTACTCCACCATTAATTATAATTTTGTTACATAATTTTTCTTTTCATACGATCTTTCCCTCCCCATATAAAATCAAACGATATTTTCTCCACTTCTATATAAACCCATAAGGGAAAAACAAAGAGGGATAAAACATTATTCAACTTTAACTTTCAAACCACTTACTTTTTCAAATTCTTCAAATATATATATTGCAACCTTCTTATGGAGTCTACATCTTTCATAAAAATTGTCATATCATCTGCATACAATACTTGTCTTATTTCATGCTCCCCAAAATCCCTTTAATTATTTTGTCCCTCCTTACTTCATGTGCCAATATTTCTATTACAACCAAAAACAAATAGGGTGACAATGGATCACCTTGTTTGACCCCCCCTTTTTATATTAGAATAACCAGTGGAATACCCCCCCCCCCCCATTCATAATACAACTACTTATACCATTATATAATATCTTCACCCAAGAACAAAACGAATCACCAAAACCAAACAATTTTAGCACTTTCAATAAATATTGATGGGATACAGAATCAAAAGCTTTTTCGAAATCTACCGCAATCAGAAACCCCTGTCCTTGCTCCAATGAATGTTTAGAATAAAATAATATATCCTCTATTAATCGAACCGCTTCCCCAATATTTCTGTCTTTTATATATCCCACCTGATCATAATGAATTATTTCATTTAAAACCTTTTTAATCCTAGTTGCTAAAACCTTCGATAATAGTTTATAGTCTACATTTAACAGTGTAATGGGTCTATAATTTTTAATAAGCTTCGCATCTTTTCCCTCTTTTTCTATCAATGTTATAGTCCCTTGTTTTTGAGATACCGTCAATTCCCCCCTTGCAAATGTTTCATTTAATACTTCTACCAACAAATCCCCTAATAAGGGCCAAAATGTATCATAAAATTCCACCGTGAACCCATCATTTCCAGGAGATTTATTCCATTTCATTTCTTTCAAAACCTTAAAACACTCATCTTTCGTCATTTTACCTTCACATAATTCTTTATTCTGTTCACTTAACTTTAAAATATCATCAAAAAATAAACCATTATTTTGACCACTATCATTCCTCAAAGAATATAATTTTTCATAAAATGTCTTTATCACACACACACAGTCACACACACACGCACACCGGAATACACATGCACACACACATATGCTATATACAAACACACACGCTCATCAACAATCCTATATTTACATGGATATGATAATTATGACTAAATGTCCCATATATAAAATTAATGCACTATACAAATTCGAACATGGAACACGACAAACATTAATCACGTTTCATGTATTGTATTATGTCAATGTATTGTGCATTAATCCATACAATTGAAAACAGAACATGAAGAGCTTAATCCCGAAAGGCGCTAAATCCACTTCATTAACTTTTTAGAAAAGCGAACGTTTCCCCGACTTTGGAATATAAACATTAATTGTTCCATAATTCGTTTTCGATTGCATTTGTATATACAATTTGGATTAGAAGCTATATAGCTACGTATATAGCTAGTTATTGCACTCATATCATTTACTCAATATTGCTTTGAATGGATTTAGCGCCTTTTGGAATTAAGCACTTCAAATGTATAATGTACATGATTGATTGTCTTTCCACACGAAATTGCAGATCACATCATTATAATAAATTGCGCAGTTTGAAACTCAGTTGTCTTTGAGACCAACATTAAAAGTATACATTGCGATAACAATTATTAACAAACAAAAACTGTACAATGAATACCTATACATACTGTATTAAAGCTATATCATTGCATTACATTCCAAAGCAAAAAGAAATTTATATATCGATGAACATTTTAACGTTCTCGTTATTTTTTTGTATCGGTTGCAACGTATAAAATAACTTTCTTCCTTGTAAACACGATGATCACGTTTGCATTATTATGTTTTGCTTGAACTACCAATATGGATATTACAATTTGTTGTCAATATTATTGGATTAAGATGATTATTATAGTACTACGGCAAAACAAACAGATAACCACGGATGTATCTAGAAAGACAACCATCGATATCGATGAAGACAACTCGAGCTAGATTAACTAGTCCACTACCGATAGAGGGCGTAGATCATGAATGCACATAATGGGCCGTATGCATAAAAACAAGCAATTGCTTGTGCTAGCCTTTTGCTTGAATCGGTATGCATAAAAACAAGCAATTGCTTGCAAGCAAAAGCATTTGCTTACAAGCACAAGCAATTGCTTACTGCTCGTAAGCAAATGCTTACCAAACAAGCAATTGCTTAAAACCGTATGCATAAAACGAACCTTTTACTTGTCTTGATAAGCAATTGCTTGCGTTTTTTCAAGCACATCCAGACCAGCTTGAGCTCTTGCTTACTCAGGGCATTCGCGTTTAAGGATCAATTTTTTGTACCGTTTCAGGATGATTTCAAGCTCCATATTCCAGAGGTTATGTTGTGATCAAATTCCTGTTATTTTAGACTTTTTACGGCAATTTTTGTCCATCGATCTGCACAGAAACCCCCCTGATGCTCCGCGCTGTTTCCCCCCTATTTGCGTAATAAAAAATACTGCTGCCAGGTCGGGCACGAAGCGTTGTTGCCCTGCAGTGCGATGTTCGCACAACCGTAACGATCCTTTGTCCAACACGTAAGCAATTGCTTGGCAGTGCAAGCAAAAGGTTTGAGCACAAGCAAAGGCTTGTGCATACGAATTTAAGCAATTGCTTGAACTTGATCTTTTGCTTGACAAGCTCTTGCTTGTGCTTAAAGCATTTGCTTATAAGCAATTGCTTGTTTTTATGCATACGGCCCAATGCGTATCACAATTCTCCGTAAATCTAAGTAATGGATAAGTCTTACTACATGTACATTTACATGTATTTATGTAACTGTTGCACATTTCAACCAAAAATCCGCCATGCTCTATGAAGTTAGGCGTATTCGTCATTGCCTTGAGAAAAAAGTTGATTAACTATCTATAGTTCATGATTATGTTTCAAAAACGTATATGTTAAAATTGTGTGACTATAATTGCTTCGACCAACAGGTTGATAAGTTATTGTTCCTTGACAATAAGTATAATAATACTATATATCCAATTAAGTTATCGTTGTATACAACAGTTTCTAAGCGTTTCATTTACTTATTAGTTAAATACTTGTGTGGGTCCATTATGGTTGTGTATTACAATTGTAGTATCCGCTTTAAATGGGCAGACTTTTGCAAGGTATATTTGAAGAGTGTCTGTCTTTTGCAGGCATCTTAAAGTTCAGTAAAACATCCCACAAACCACAAGGTTACCATGTGCATCAAGTTGGAGAAATTATAACGTTCACATTGATGCAGAATAAAAATTATGCAAGAAAAAACAATCACTTTTTAGTCTAACTATCAGGCTCATTTCCGAATTTATTCTTCATGGATTAGTTCTACCCACTTTTACCAAGTTAAAAGAAAATTGTATCTGGTTGAATCACTTTGATTGTGCTTATCCAAAATAAATATAATATTAGGTTTGTGAGGCAGGAGGTGCTAGACTAATTAAACGGTCGAAGCGACCAATTATTTTTAAAATCAATACATTTCCACTAAAATATGTTGTCAGTCCTGAAATATGCTGTCAAAGTCCAAACAATACATCACAATTTCCCCCCACAAACAGCAATGCAAAGAAATGTCGTAAGAATATCACTTCATAACCATAAGTGCTGCTGCAGTTGCTACCAAGATCCAGAATCCATTTACCCAAATTAAAATCGAAATAACATCATCACTCCCTTATCACACTGTGTCAATGTGATTCGTTATCCTAACTTTAAACAACAAATGTGTGCAGATCCAACTTGCTTTTCCATTTAACATGTTCAAATTGCGCAAAGAAAACACGTTAATTATACTGATTAACATGATTAAGCAGGGATTTAGCAGAGCTCCTTATTATAAATAAATGTTACATTATTTTGCTAACGTCATCGTAAAATGTTGAATGTTATCCACCATCTGCAACAAATGTGGTGCTAATTTTACTAATGAAGTCAAAATTACAAGGTTTGTGTTAACAAATGATTTAATCCTTACAAGTTCGTAATAGTAGTTGACGTTTCTACCATGTAAACATCATTAAACGGTATTCTGACTCAGTAAAGATTTAGTAGTATAACTTTGGTGGTGTCCTGGTTTATTACGACATGGCAGGAGCCATAATTTAAACTGAATAATCTCGATACAATACCGTATTTTTAGTATTTTTTAAATGTGAACATACTAAATGGCTCAATAGATTAATTGTTAACTTTAAACATAGTACATGAAAGCCTTTCAGATTGTGTATTTAAGTCCTTGTCTTTCTAACGAGATCTTCAACCTTCCAATTGCATCACGCCTTCCCTTGACTTATCGCAAGACTGACAAAAACTACCTGTTGCGTATTGAGCGGTACACTTTTTGCTGCGTTCATTCCCGGGAAACTGCCGATCATATGAGGCCTTTTCCCGCGTCGACTGCTTTTCCCGCGATGCGCCACCGTTCCCGCGGGAATGCGCGAAAGCATCCTCTCAAGCGAGCGACTCGCGAAATGGCCAGTCGATGCATTCTGTCCGTCGGCTACACTTACGTCGCCGAGTTGTAGGTAATTGATGGATGCCTTGACATCCTGCTGCGAATCAGCGGCGATTGTTTGCCCCGCGGGAACTGTCCCGAGAGCAAGACTCGTTTTCCCGTTGACCACATTCTCCAGCTCCCTAACGCTTCCTCGCTTTCATTTATTACTTCGCTCTTAACTGAATGCGTGTCTGTTACTACGTCCATATGACTCCTCATATCCTTGTCCAAACTAACCGGGACCTGATTGGCACCATTTTCCCCTTTGGCGCCATCAATCAACTTTGACTGATCGCTTTGATTTGCTTGCTGGTTTGATGATACCGGTACACTATTATTGATCGCGATGTCCCTATCCGCATTGGTTTTATGAGCTTGATTATCTGTTTTCACGGCTTCTTGAAGATGTTCATTGGGCAAATCTTCTTTGTGCGCTTTGTTATTGCTTTAACTGTCAACTTGCGAGGTTGTATCAACCCAGTTTAGTTCGGTTGTGTTGGGACCGTCTACCCTGGTTGTGATTGGACCTTCTAATTTGGTTGTGTTCGGACCTTCTACTTTAGAGACGCTAGGACCATCGATTTGCAAGGTTTTCTTGATCTCATCAGGCATAGTGTGCTGCAACAGTTCGAGCAACGATGCGCTTGCAAGTGTCGCAGTGCCATCTACAGCATGTAGAGGGGTAGTCGGTGGTTGGTGAGGGACGTAAAACACCGGCGAACCCGAGATGTTGTGGACTCGATGTCATTAAGCGTCTGTTTTTCTAGAATTTGCCTCTGAAGCTCCGCTAGGGTGGGGATCTCATCTGCTGTGCAGGATGAAGCGGAATCTTGCCGCCCGTCACGAAGATCACGTTGTTTCCCTGACGACTGTTTAACCTTCTTCGAGCTTTTGATTTGCGTTTCTGATTGCCGTTCTGCTTAAAGTTTGATTTCAGTCGGATCTCTCTCGGTTCGTTTGTCATCGGTCGTTCGGGGTCCTGCCTCGATGATAGATCATCTGGTTGCGATCGTGACGCGAACTTCGCGATGTTGCTGTGATGTTCCTGCTCCAGCTTGCAATTGTACATAGGGTACTGCCTTCGAAGTTTGAATCGATCTTGATCGAGGAAATTTGCAGGGAGGAGACTGTTCAGCAGGCGCGCCGGAAGCAGTATTGGATTGGGGGGCAAAGCCCTAAAGGGGCTCACGATTTTTTTGTGTAGGGGCTCATGCCCAACCACACTCTGGGTTGCCAAATTTGAGCCAGGGGTGAGAGTGAGACTTTGCGAGGGAGCGAAGCGACTGAGCGGGGGTAGGTTGTGGGAGGGTAGGGAGCTTTTGCATTTTTGGACTTGAAATTGTGCAATCTGGTGCATACCTAGGTAGTAAATTCGGGCTTAAGATTAACTGTATCAGGGAAAGCGTATCCCCCTCCCACGGTAAGGAAGATTTTGCATTTATGGACTTGAAATTGTGCAATCTGGTGCATACCTAGGGGCTTAAGATTAACTGCATCTGGGTAAGCGTGTTATGATTTGATCGACGAGAAATTTTAAAATATATTTTTCACGAAGAAAACAAATAATTGACACACTAATAAAATGAACCCCAAGACACACACACATATTGTATTTAGTGTCATACACAGTTCCAACATAAACCATATGGCACATTATGTATGATCCAACAACATAGCCTACAGCCAAGAATGAGTCCCGAGGGAGCGAAGCGACCGAGAGCTGGGGCAGAGCCAGAGGGGGAGGGTTTGGAAGGGGGTATCCCCCTCCCACGGGGAAGATTGCATTTATATACATGAAATGGTGCAATTTTGTGCACTTCATGCTATACCTGTGGAAATTTAGAATCCGAGTTAAAATGTCTATGCTCTCATCAGATGTTTACAACAAACTGAGATAATCTGTTCGCGCGCGAAGCGCGCAGCGAAAACTTAATATGGATGTATAAACTATTTTTTGAACGTTAGCTCATACATTTGATTTTGTTTTTCCCACTCCTTGTCTGGTGTATAATCGCTCCAACTCTGGTGGAAATTCTGGGTTGCGGATTGTTGCGCTGTTTGCAGGAGTAATCGCACCAATATGATGGGCACCGTTCTTTTCCTCCTGGCCAATCAGAGTGGGTGTCGGGTTATTTGCCGGATGGCGATCTTGTGACGAGGACGTCTAGGGAAGGGGATGCTGTTGTGTTGCTCGGTTTCCATGGTGAATGTGATGCTCGGGTGTTGCTAGTTGATGTAGTTGAGGAAGGTGTCTAAGTCCTCTCTGCTGTGCGGCCAGATTACGAATGTGTCGTCGATGTATCGGAACGCAAAAAGTAACTACCCCCCTAAACAATTTTTCATAATTTCATAACCAAGAACCGTTTCAAGATTTCGTCTCGCCAAAATATCTCTATGGTAGTTAGGAAAACAATGTTTACAAATAAGAGATAATCAATAATCAATGGTTGAGTAAGCACACATTAAAGAGAAAATTGTCATATTTCAAAATACACAAAAGTAATATTACCATTGCAGTTTATTAAGTATTGGAAAATTTCAAAATGCACTGTTATTAAATTGCAATTAATGAATTTAACCACATGTACCAGTAAAAAATCAAAATGGATGGAATATCAAACAGCATTGTTTCATAAACCATAATCTGCATTATTAAAGTCACATGTACTGTTTCACAACAATGTACAGGCACGCGCAATATCTCGTGACTTTTGAATTGGGTCATTTTGTCTTTGATCTGTGCTCATTCAGCCGTAAAGTGATGAATATCTATGAGTTTCACACATAATATACATATAAACTGTGGACATATTGTGATAGGAGGACATCTTGACAAATTAATCGGTTATTAAATTATAATGAACATTTGTATACGGGGGTAGTTACTTTTTGTGTTCGGTTTATTTGAATGTAAAATAACTTCCTTGAACAAATGTAGAAGATCAACAAATTAGTTATGGAACTTACCGATTTCTCTATGTCAAATGGTAGAACAACGTTCAGTTTTAGAGCTGTGCGGAGCCAATAATGTGTGGTAGGTTTTAATGCCATTCAATATAAACTATCTTTAATTCTGTAATTATCACGGAATGACTTGTTCATATACATGTATTACGATTTCTACAGTATATTATACTCCTGTGAAAACGCTCTGCTTTCATTTCTGCTGGGAACGTTCTTGTAACAGAAGTGGCGTTAGCTGCCGGGGGGGGGGGGGGGTGGGGGGGGGGGGGGGGTTGCCGTCTGTTTGTTTATGCTGAACACGAACGATGTAGAACTGTCTGACTGTAACTACCAGAACCAAAAAGTGGTGTGGCGCCATCTTAAAGGGGTAGTTTAGTTTTGGTAAGGCTGAACTTTAGTAGCCAAAACCTGCACAGTAACATTATAAACTAATAGTTATAACTCCACCATGCTCGAAAGGTATACAAAATTACAAACGACCAAGTAAAACGCCTGTTATCATTCAAAAAGAGCCATTAAAACACAAGAGGGCGCTTTTTTAAAAGGCATTGGTTTCAACCATTTTCAACCAAAATTATGCATGTGATGTTTTGTTGATATAATGATTAAATAGCGAGATCATCAACAACCATTTAAAAAACGCTTTTGGAAATTTTTGAAAAAGTGCAAGCATTTTTTTATTTTTTTCAAAAAATCATCTAATTATTTGGGCCCCAAATAATTATAAGATCAGATATATTTATTGATATTTCAGCCGTTTCTGGGTCGATTTTGACCAAATAAAGTTTATTCTGCCATTAAAATTGCATGTTCTCTCAAATTCGACACTCAGTTTTTCATTACCTCACAAAAAAATTGCGATGTGCAGCGCCCTCTCTACCAAAACTAAACTACCCCTTTAAGTTCATGAAGTGCCTTTGTGTATGTTGCTGGCCAGTCTCGATGATTGGAAACGACCAGCCTGTGATGGAACAAAACTAAATTATAGAATGATTATCGAAGCTGTTAAACATGCACGTACGCTTGTTGGGTGTTACTTTGCAGTCTAATTTGAAATTGGTTCCATCACATTGATACTATTACTCAAAATGCCTCTAGACGTTTGTTTATTTTGTGCACCTTGAAGAAGTACAACCCTCTGATTTTGTAGCAATATATACATCATACATTAGACATGTCTTATAATATGCCTCCCCTGTTTGGTCTTTCTCCATTACTCATTTACAATCAGAGAAAATTGATCGAATTCAGAGACGTGTCACACAAAATATCCTTGGTTTTAATACCACTCCCACGTATGAAACAATGTGAAAGAAGACTACAGATTCTAGATCTCCCATCCTTGCAGGAACGAAGAGTTGAAACTTTGAATAAGTTCGCTCAGTCGTTATTAACATCACGACATAGAGAGCTTCTTCCCCCTTGAAAAGCTCTCTACCCAACTTTCGCCCTTTGCGCCATAGTGACGGCCTGGTTGATCCAAAGTGTAAAACCAGCCGCTATAAACAATCAGCTATCCCTACATTCGTTCCATCTCTGAATATTTCTTTAAATTTATCATGCATTTGTTGTTGTTGTTGTTGTTTTGTTTTGTTGTTATAATTATATCGCATTTGCGTTTATATATTCTTGCTAGGTCATGTACATAATTAATAATTAATATCTGTATTGCAACATTAGTATACATATTTTGTTAAACAATTACACAACTTCAAGATGTTTGCAGATTGAGCATTATTTAAATCTAAATCTCATTTAATTATGTAATTTCCAACGCTGCGTCCCTTTTCTCTCACTTTCTCTTACCTTGCATGCTTTCTTTCTCTTTCTTCACCTCTTTTTCTCTATTTCTATCTTTCTTTCTCTATACCATGCACTCTTTCTTTCTCTTTCTTGGTCGTTTTCCATTTCTATTATTCTCTTTCTTTGTCTTTCTTCCCCGCTACCCATTTATCTCTCTTTCTCTTTTCTGTTTAATAATTATCCTCCCCTACTTCCATCCAGCCTCCTCTCAATCTTGTTAACCCTCTCTGTATTTTTACTTTCTATTTTGCTCTATACCTCTCTCTAACTCATCCCTCTCCTTGTTTCACCGCTGCTGTCAATTCGAGGACTTCTGTATAATATAATGCTTCTTCGTCATTTTGAATTTTTATGATTGTAAATAGTGTTATAATGTACAGTTTTGGTGTATAATTATATGTTTACGATGTATATGTGTATGTTTAATCTATGAATATTATCATTGTACCATGATGATCATTGTTGGTCTCTGGACCTTTGTGTCATGTTTTTTTATCATACCGGAAATAAATAAATGAATAAAATAAATAAATAAATAGGAAAAGTATTCATTTGATCAATATATATTCACCAGTATACTAAACAAAAGCAGTGTTGACTTTTACAATTTATTTGAACATCGATCACTAATAAGACATCTATATAATTATAGTGTGTTTCCCCCCTTTTTAGAAGCACGATTTTAGTGTAATAGGGGGGACCAAGTATTATTTTTTGCTTACCCTATAATCGATTTGCCTCACGTGTGATATAATATTTGTTAAACCAAAGTTATCGAATATTGTCAGGAAATCATTTGGGATGAGGGCGGGGCAAACCGACATGCATATCCCACCGTCGTAAAACGATGATCTTACACATTTAGTAATTAAATGACATTATTCCGCAAAATTTTGCAATTCTGACGATGAAAATACGTGTAAAAGAATTAATACATATAAATTGAAAATTCCTTACCACTCACCCCTCCCCCGGTTCAAGGTGCAGCGCATAACAAACCGTCGGATCTGCCAGCGTATCCCCCGCGAATAATTCGGGGCACACCTTATGTAATTCTTATTTTATATATATGATCCCCTTATTTTTATCATTATTTGGGCAAATTATTCGGGGCACGTTAAATATAAATATGCGCTAAATTTGGTTTATAATTTCTAATGCGTATAAAACTATCAGCAAAGCGTATGGGTGATTGATGTTCGTATAATTGTATCGTTTGCACTGATATTAAGAAAAGGCCTACGATGGAACTATATACATGAGAGGTAAACTTTTGAAGAACAGACTGATAAGTAACAACTGTATTCTATCGTCATGATCGTTAAGATACGTGTTATCCAATCAAAGACTCATTGCCCACATACATAACATAATGGTGATTTGGTAGGCCTATTTTTGAGCAAGAATAATTACACGTTACAAACAGAGCAATACATTTCTTTTAATTTGAGCCCTATTTTGTTACTCTACCTTCTTTCGTATTTTTAAAATATTTTAATAGTGCATAAAATGCAATACTCATGCATCAGTTTGACTGCTGTTCTGACGAAATTGGCTGGAAAAACATATATGTACGGCAAAACTGACAGACAACTCAACCTAGGTTTACCTGCCGACTACCGATAGAGTGTACGTCAGATTTTAAATGATTTCTGCCATAATTATGATAATAATCTAATTTGGGTCATCGTTGCTCTATAAAGTTTAGCTTGTATTAAAGGGGTAGTTTAGTTTTGGTAGAGAGGGCGCTGCACATCACATTTTTGTTGGTGAGGTAATGAAAAACTGAGTGTCGAATTTGAGAGAACATGCAATTTTGATGGCAGAATAAACTTTATTTGGCCAAAATCGACCCAGAAACGGCTGAAATATCCATAAATATATCTGATCTTATAATTATTTGGAGCCCAAATAATTAGATGATTTTTTCAAAAGATAAAAAAAAATGCTTGCACTTTTTCAAAAATTGTCAAAAGCGTGTTTTAAATAGTTGCTGATGATCTCTCTATTTAATCATTATTTCAATAAAACATCACATGCATAATTTTGTATGAAAAATTGTAGAAACCAATGCCTCTTAAGAAAGCACCCTCTTGTGTTTTAATGGCTCTTTTTGAATGATAACAGGCTTTTTAATAAGGTGTCCCCCCCCCCTAATTTTGCGTGCCTCCCTCCCCCAATCAGACCGACCAAACAACGCCACTGGCGATCATTAATGGAGAGGGACAACATGAAAGGGCAAGGCCTAATTGACCATCTCCCCTCTTTGGGAAAATGTCACTTGCCACCCCCCCCCCCCCCCCCCCCCCTCACCCCCTTCAGAACAATTTTACCCTGATGGAGAATATCACAGAAATAGATATCAATCCCATCATGACAGACAATAGCTTTTATAATAAATGTTCCAGTGCATAAAATGATAATTTTACATGATGAATAGGGAATGATGGCAATATCTGATACTGTATTAAAACATCTATGTTTATGATAAATAAAATCATCAATATGGGCCCTCTTCTCAACATTTGATTATCCACTGCTTCAGTTTGGTTCCCGATCCGTCGGGCATTGATCGGGCACCAGTCGGGTCTGTGTGCGCTGACACTCTCTTCCGACTCGACCCGACTCGACCTGACCCAAATGGGGCCTGATCGTCGGGTCGGGTCGGATTGGGTCGAGTCGGCTCTGTCTGCGCCGGGCTTTAGATTTAGTCACATTCAAAGCTCATCTCCGTAAAAATGAAAGTAATGGATACGTCTCACTATTACAGAAATCCATCATGTTCTCTATAATTATTTGATTCGCCATTACATTTGGGAAAAGTGTTGATGAACTATCAATAATTCGTCGGTGATATCACGTACCGGCGAATGTTTGATTCTGCGCGCTAACGAGATTTCGAGAAAAACGCGTTTAAAGTTTCCCAACTTCTTCTATCATAAAATAAACAGTTTTAAACAATCAAATTGCAATAAAAGTTCGAAGGTGACGAGAGAGGAATATTCTCTTCAATATGACCCTGAAAATAACCTACCTTAGGCTCTCGATTATGTGTAATATCACTGCATAGATCGTTCGTCGGTACGTATATAGAGTCCTGAATTCAAACTGCACAATACGATTGCCTCTACGTACCGACGAACGATCTATGCAGTGATATTACACAGAATCGAGAGCCTAAGGTAGGTTATTTTTCGTTTAATTGTATATACTGTATCTAATTGTGGGACCCCAAGGAAGAACAGCGGTTTTGTTTTTTTAATTATGCTGAATTGGGTCAATCCCCCGTTGCACTTCATTGCTGTATTTATTGTTGTGATTTCGGAAATAAACAAACAAACAAACAAACAATAATAATTATAATCTCTCTTTAATTGCACGTATTAAATGCAAAAATCGCGCGCGTACGCCCAAATTTTAATAACAAATTACTTTCAGCATGAAACATAACACGCAGGTGTTATCGATAGCATCGTTTTCATGTTTTGCCATATGCCTGTACGTAAATGTTCGTGTATCGATATATCGTGGCTCTGAGGGGTGAGACATTTTGCTCTTCCGTGTTACATACTGCATTAAATTGAAATCACGTCACTGTGTTTAGCCAATCAGTGACTCGTATTGACTAGGCCACTCAAACTTTTTAGTTTGTAACCGCTTCATAAACTAATTAATTTTGTTAATAACTTGTAGTGTATCTATCACATAACATTTTATAGAAAAGTAACACATTATACGTGGCATCCCTTCAAAAAGTAATGTAAAGAAATATCACAAGAATATCACTGCATAATAGAAGTGCTACCAAGACCCATAATCCATTTACCAAATAAAAAAAATTTTACGAATCTAAGTGACAATCATATATGTTCTATTATGTGCTACTTATTGTTCTTCTTGATAAAGGTTACTGTACTCAAAAGCTATTGAACAGTATTATCTGATGCATCATCTTTATCTCGAAAGTGTAATGATTATCATTTTATTTTGTCCCTAATTGATGAAAATGTAATATTCCAAACACACACACCCTAAAACAAACACTTATTTCCACATACATGCACACTCACACACACACACACACACACACACACACACACACACACACACACACACACACACACACACACACACACACACACACACACACACACACACACACACACACACACACACACACACACACACACACGCACACACACACACACACACACACACGCACACACACACACTCACACTCACTGGCATGCACTCATACACATATAACATACCCCTTACATTCAGAAAATGCTATATTACAAAATTGAAATTCAAAAGGTTTTATTTAAAATAATATCGATCGCAGCCATACGGCTAAATTGCAGATATTTTAGAAAAGGTGATAAATACATCATTATAATAGAACATTGAAATGAAACTCCATAGTTTGTCAATTAATCACTGAACATAATATACATGACATAGTTAAACAATAGAACATACAATATTACAATAACGATAAACAAGTAACATTGGGATAGAAGCTACAATACGTTACCATGGTTACTAGGATAATATGCATTTGGTTTGATTACCCTTTGATATACTTAAATTTAGGAAAGCAATCATGATTATGATATGCAAGCACGTGTTTGTATATGCCTACTCTATAATTATCATCAATTATGTATTATAAAGAATGCAATTAGAAAATCATCCAACGTACAAATTATACAAAACAATTAATATACTTTACCAATACATGTATGATTTGTTTGTGATACATACAAAAAAGAAAACATCAACAATTATACAAATGCATGACAAAATAAACACATTTATCATTTATACAAATTAATACAATATTCATCGTTCATAAATGATAATTAAAGTACATTACAAATTAGACAGCATATTCAATATGCCACGCTGAAAAGCTGTAATTTAACAATGATATCATATTCGGAAATGGGCTATTTTTGTGCATGGATGTGTGGGAATGGGGTACAGTATAAGTTTGTCTTTGTCGTATTTAATGGGTATATACGGTATGGTGTTTACTGGAGGGGATCAGTAGCGATTTGGGAACTGAGTTACAAAGTTGTTCTTTCTACCAGTATTTGTATGTTTCACATTCGCCTTGCTTCGTCATATGTGGTGTACAATGTTCCCAGGATAATTCGGAGAACGCGTTTTGAATACGTTCCAGGGCACATCGCTGTTGTTTGTCAAAAAAGGAAATTAAAATAATCAACAAGAAATACGTACCATAGAAAACTACGTTACAATAGAGTCAAACAGGTCATTACTGAAATCTATACTTATTTTGATAAGAACTGTTTATATTTCAGGTATAAACAAGTTGATAATTTTCTGGTTTTTAATATCATGTGGTATACTACTCTGATAGACGATAGACGATAGTTAGCAGGCTGCCTTTCTAGTATTTCATTGTGCACATCAATATTTAAATTAACACATGCAAATAACAAGGCTGGTAATATATGTATTTAAAACTTAGAAACATTTTAAACAAAAAACTGCAGTATAAAAATGTCCCATATGATTAACATTCAATATATTTACGGAGTTCATAAAATAACTAGAAGGCCGACAAAGTCAGCATACCCACGCCTCCCATTAGCCCTGTTCTACCCCTTCGTCGGCCTCAACCCAGTCTAGATGTATTCAATATGTAAAAATGAACATCTGTTCATCTTCACATTAGTGTCGGGTCAATAATAATTATTAAATAAATAAATGTATTTTTCGGAAACTTACCAATTTCTTGGCGCTTCAAAGTTCAGATCAGCGTGTTGCAATTCAATTCCGTTCCGTATTAATTAACCCGGAATCGAAAGTACCGTACCATAACATATGGTACCGTGCGCGCGATCGCGATGCACACCTGGACTAAACTTGTTAGTTGCTGCTCGATTGGATTCAGCGCGAGCGAGGTTACCGTATACGTACCGCGCCTATAACGTGCAGATATTATTTAGGCACACACGTGCATTAAATACATACTCAAACTTCAAGGTTCCACAGAATTTGCAGGGGTCAACCAATCATCACCAAAATCTAATCGATTCTTCCATGTCACTATCCAAACATTCCCTGAAAATTTGGTGCAAATCCGTTCACCCGTTCTCTAGTTATCTTGTACACAAACAAACAAACAAAAAAAAAAAAAAAAAAAAAAAACAGACAAACAAACAAACATACGGAACCCTTTACATAACCCCCTGCCGATTTCATCGGCGTGGGTAATTAAAGGATTACAATGAACATACTATTCATATTGTACGTTTATATGAAGTAGTATATACAAGTGACAAGTTGTTATTTTCACCATTTCTATATTACTATAATGGTGTATACCGTAGAAACCCGCTGTGAAGCACCTATCGATGTCTTGTTTTTAAAGAGCGCTCTCAAACTCCGAAAGAGAGACATTATTCACGAATGCCAATGATGGTCATGAATAATTGAATATTCATGAGAATAATAACGAAGGTGAATCTCATGAAAAGGCCGCCTAAAATAGACAATGTGACTGTGTTTGATATGGGGTGTGTACAGGGGATCCCACCCCCATGCATGAAGCTCTTGTCCCCGTTGTTAGTGAGTATTCAAACAGATGAATCAACTCACAGGACAGGAACAAACATGAGAGGACAATTTGTAATGAAGGTATATAGGATATCTTAAATGCAGACAATCACAGTAAAGCGTTCAATATACGCCTACATGTATGGAGTACTATCATCGTTCTTGCCCCCCGCCCCCCCCCCCCCCCCCCCCGTTCGTCAAGTAAACATTTACCACCCTACACCACTCTGGGTTGCATTAATCCAGCCACTGGTGGCCTAGATGTATGTGTGTATATTGTTTCAATACAATGGTTTCCAGTTGTTCGGTTTAAAGACTCAGGAAAAGGGTAAATGAGATTGTTTGTAATGGTATTATAAGCTTTGTTTGTACGACACACTTTCTTATTGTTCCATGCAGACCCTGCCCCAACCTTGTAAGATACTTCACCCCTTGACCAGAAGCTTCTGCATACATTCTGCAAACAGACAATGCCTGTCTGACCTTTCATAGAAAAGCCCAAATGATTACATGTGTTCTTTCGAACTTAACAAATATCACCTAATTTAGACATGGAGGTTTAGAGATATACAGGGTGGCCCAGAAATGATGCAACACCTACGATCGTTAATTTCATCAACGCCATCGACCAAATGTCATTGTTTTTTGTTTGATTGGGTAGAACATTCTTTTTCCAACAAAATGATATCATGAGCATTGATTTTGGGTAAGGCGTTTGGATCCTAGGGCCATATTTCTGAGGCAATGTCGTTTTCTAAATTTGCTACTTTTTCGTCTCCAGCGATCCTCTGAACACTGATACATTCTCGCCCCACGGCCTGCCATATAATTAGCTGTACAGAAGAACCGCATGACTGCTCTCCCTTTGTAAGGAAGACAATGTGAGCCATTCTTATGTACAGCTAATTCTACGGCAGGCTGTGGGGCGAGAATGTCTCAGTGTTCCGAGGATCGCTGGAGACGAAAAAGTAGCAAATTTAGGAAACGACATTGCCTCAGAAATATGGCCCTAGGATCCAAACGCCTTACCCAAATTCAATGCTCATGGTATCATTTTGTTGGAAAAAGAATGTTTTACCCAATCAAACAAAAAACAATGACATTTGGTCGATGGTGTGGATGAAATTAACGATCGTAGGTGTTGCATCCTTTCTGGGGCACCCTGTATAACGATAAAAACCACGTCACATATGAAGTTTGTTAGTTAGCTCATCGGGAAAAAAAACTTGTATTCGAAACCTATCAACCTGGTGGAACTGGTTCGAATCTTCTTAGGTGTGACATTTTTTGTACATTATTTTGGGAATTAAGTTCAATGTTTATATTTATATTGTGATTAAATGTAAATTACACGTTACATTCATTTATGTTTTTTATTTTGTTATTTTGTTATTTTAATTTTATTAAATATTTATTTTATTTTTCAATTGTCTGTGATTTATTTTTTGTGTCATCTTTTTTTTCATGATTTTTGTTTCTCATAATCATTTTTCTTGTTTCACCTTCTTGGATCTGACCCTGGTAATACGAACCTGACACACGACACGACACAATCAGGTTATATTTGTTAAGTTTGAATGCACACGTTATCGTTCTTGCTTCATCAAACATGTTTTCTATGAAAGGTCAGGCAAGCATTGTCTGTTGCCAAGCACTCTGATGTATGCATAAATAGCTTTTGTTCAGTGGGTGGATGAATGATCTTGCAATGTATATGGCATAAAGTGTTACCGAAGGAGCAGGTTGTCAGTGACAACGTCGAATTTAAGGTCTGCATGGAACAATAACAATTTGTGTCGTACAAACAAAGCTTATAATACCGTTACAAATACCCCATTTACCTCTTTTCCTGAGTCTTTAAACCGAACAACAGGAAACCATCGTATTGAAACAATAAACACACATACATCTAGGCCACCAGTGGCTGAATTAATGCAACCCAGAGAGGTGTAGGGTGGTAAACGTTTACTTGACGAACGGGGGGGGGGGGGGGGGGCAAGAACGTTGAAAATAGTGATCATGTAGGCGTATATTGAACGCTTTACTGTGATTGTCTGCATTTAAGATATCCTATATACCTTCATTACAAATTGTCCTCTCATGTTTGTTCCTGTCCTGTGAGTTGATTCATCTGTTTAAATCCCATTAACAACGGGGACAAGAGCTTCATGGGGG